>OY776082.1:25426394-25653489 GCA_963675205.1 Catocala nupta
TGCGTGAAGTACGTACAAAAAACAAACAAAAAAACAGACAGACAAAAATCCTAATAATAATTATTTTCGATTCTATTCTATAGCACGAGCTATAAAATAAAAATCCAATATAATTGTTTTTAGGCTTTATGCGAATAAAGCTCCTTTTCTTTAAATATCGTCCATGTATAGGCAACGTCCAGATACTATTTTATTACTTATTTATTTAAACACATTTATAATATCTTTACAGGATATCCTAAAATGATAGTATAAGGTAAGTATCCATAATATAATAAAATTAAGACAATAGTAATAATTTTACTAATGTTTCATTCATTACTAAGCATTTTTGCGCAACTATGTATAAATAGGTCGGCTTGCAAATAGGTCAACTTTAAACTCAATTTTAACACACCAGACGCATGTGCTTTGGGAGACCAAAACGTAGTAGTCGAAATCCAATTCTTCTTTATTGTTCTTTATCATACATCCTGCATAGCACTTGGTTAATATATCGAGATACTCAGACAAAAGCATTTGACTGCACTGCATTTTCTAATGCCAAATGAAAACGGGTTGTTGATCTCGCCTATCATCTGTGTAGCATTGATGCCATTATACGACTGCTATTTTACTTGCAATCCTTTAGACATTACAGACTTTTTCATCTACACATTGATAAGTATTTTATTTTAAAATAAGTAATACCTATTACCAGTGCCTATTAATTTTTTAACATTACCTAATGTGCACTAATGTGTTTAGTCAACAAAAGTCTTACACTATTATTTTGTTAATTATTTTGTGATACTCTCTATCAGGGCTCTGGTGAAGATAACACAACTTTAACATTTCATGTGTAACTTATGACACGCGTGTTGGTGAAATAAATGATTATTTTTATTATTATTTCTGGATGAAAAATGTACTTAGAATAGTTGTATGTAATTAACTAACTGCTTTTTCAGAGATGTTGAAACGAAAACAACACTATGTCTTTAATACTACTATCAGACTGGCAAGTTGAGATTCATTAGATTGGACTTGACGACTTTAATTCATTATGTTTGGTGACGAGGGTGAAACACAAGCAATTTTTAATACAACACATTATTTGTTTTATTTAAGAGACACTGCAGGAATGCCATGCAATCATCTGGTAAATAGGCTAAACTTATTATTAATTTATTAAAAGTTTATAATTTAACGACAATAGAGAATAGGAAAAATGAGATGCAATAGAACAAGTTTTTAAATAGGCTTTATATTATTAGTATTTAATTTAAGTTTTGTTTTGTGGGGAAACCATGCAGTGCAGAGGGTCTCGGGTTCGAACCAACGTCGCGCACCTCTGACTTTCGGACGTTATATGACTTTTCGAAATGATGTGCGTATTGATTGACAATTATCGCCTGCTCCATGCCTCGTAGAGCACGTTAAGCCGTCGGTCCCGGCTGCCATGAACATCTATGGCAGTCGATATTGAGAAGTCAGTGCCCTATAATATCCTGACACTGGTCTAGCCTTAGGGTATCGTTAACCTTCGGGTTCCGGAGGTCAGGTGGCAGCCGCTCCGTGTAAAAACTGATATCCAGTCAAATCCGGTTAGACTAGAAAAGTCGACCCCAAGTGACTTGGGAATAATAAAGGCTAGGGAGAAGAAGAGAAGTCTTGTTTTGAAATCAAAGCTTTAAAAAGCTCTTCAAATACGAAGTGTGGCATTAAATAAATTATTCTAAATAGATTTGGTGACTGTTAACATGTAAATTAAAAATATTTCACTCGAATTTATACGAAATAAAAAAAAAAATCGAGTCGCCACTTAACATTTTAAATATCTACAAAAGATACAGATTGCTTCGTAAATAATAAAAATAAAATCAGAGACATATTTGTTTTGCAAGACCTTACAATTTATACCTAAATTTCGTAAAACATTATAATTATAACCATTTTCTCTAATGGATATTAAGTTGGCTTCAATGTGCCGTAGAGAAGAAAACTTTCCAGTCCTTTAAACTAAAAGACTTGATTAGTTTTTTCATCTCAACGTGACAAGAATGCTTAAAGTAAAATTAATGATATACTGTCTTTAAAAATACATTTAAGTTAGATCTGATTTGATAGCTGGGTGCGTTTCGTATTGTTTAATAGTAGATTTTGAGCTTATACCTAGGATAGTACATATACCTACATAAATGAAGCCGAATTCAATATAAAATATATAAGTGCAGTCTTGATCTATATGGGGTTAAATGAGATAAACTAACAATATGGATTGCAGAGTACTAAAAGTAAAAGATAGTGATAAAGATGTTTTTTGCTTGAAAAAGATTTTAACAACAGTATTTATTAAGAGAACTACAGAATAACGTATAAAACATGCGTATATATATTTATTAGAATGATAGAATAAAGTATGTTCTTATATATCCTTCTATAAAAACGCTTCTGAATCATACATACATATGTAAGTACTCGTATGATTCTTTATGGTCATAGAGGCGCATTTCGCGAGCTTTCATTTCATATTTTGTTTTTACATTTTGTTTCACATTCCACGTAATAGAGGGCAAGCCTATATTCTATCAGGCATAGTCCCAAATTCCGTGGCAGTTTCGATATTTTTTATAAAAATCGCTATTATCGATTATATCGGACCCTTGGTGGACATGGTGGCATTCATCATCATGCGCAAATTTAATTTTATTTGGCCTCATAGTCTTCCAGTAGTCAGAATTTGACTCTAGCTCATTAGCGTTTTGCTCACTTTCCCCATATACACTCTAAATATGCCAAATTCCACACTCTCCCGAGCTCGCAATATGCTTAAAAACGGGAACACATATTTCTCTTCATATACTAATACATCGATTATCTCCACGTATTACCCAGTAACCAAACCATTTGAAAACGTTCTTCTTTTGTACTGTGGAGGAACAGGTTGTGAAGTCCCTCCAACACAAAGGGAGGATCCTCCGACCAGGCTGGTTGATCGTGCCTGGCGGGCCGCGGCCCGACGGTTGATGTCGGGAGCTTGTATACAGGGTGATTTTGAAATCGTGTAATTCCTTTTAACCACGCATTCTACTGGTGATATAGAATAACCCTGACCATATTTTTATTTAATTAGAATTATTTTTTTGAAAAATTATTGTTCCGTTTTTTTTCGTGAAATGGTGTCAGATAGTCAAATGTTAACCAACCGAGGCAATTTTAATTTTTTAATAATTAAAATAAAAAAACATATTAATAATTAATGTCGTAAATAATAACGGGCGGTCCTTTTTATTGCCCCTTATTATTTACGACATCAGTTATTGTTATGTTATTATTTTTAAATTAGTAAAATATTAAGATTGTGTCAGGTGGTTAAAATATGACTATTTGAAATCATTTCATGAAAAAAATCTGTACTCTAATTTTGCTGAAACCATTATTCTAATTAAGAAAAAATATGGCCAGGGTTATTCTATATCACCAGTAGAATGCGTGGTTAAAAGGAATTACACGATTTCAAAATCACCCTGTATATACTCAGTCGCTGTGTAAACTTCACTTGTGCGATGCAGAATAGTATGATGTCATGTGAAGTGCGATTGCATCGCCATCTGTTGAATGTAGGCTGAACTTCTTCGTCTATGCGGAGTCGCCACAGTACGTTAACCCACAGAGTCTATGAATAAATTAACCCTCCCTCAAAGATCGAGAAGGCTTGATCGAGTCCACTCGGTTACATTCAGACATTTGCAATACAAACATGTCCACAGTCGATGCACTTACGAACGTCCCTGAGGGTTATTGAGCATTGAGGACTGTTTCCTTAACGAGTGGCAGTTACGTACCGCTCGCCATCGTGATTCAGATCTCTGGGGATTGTATGAATAAAGGCTAGCAGATTCTGAAGAATAGTACGTGCTCGTACGTATTATTATTAGATTTAGGAGTATTATTGTGAGAAATGGAAGATTTCGATTGATGACTGCACTAGGCGACTACAATAACCATTAAGCCATAGGTTAACGGTTAAAGTTGTGCAGTGGGCTCGATTCACACACGAGATAAAAAAATTACGAAACACAATTAGTTATGTAGTTGTTCTTTGTGTCCGTTATTTGAATGTTTGTAAATTTTTAACGACGCAGGAATTAATTCTAGTGCATGAGTGATTTTTTCTGTATCGCGGATGACTTTTAAATATACAGTAACGTAAATAGATACCAAGATAACCCAGACCCGGAACAATGCTAGAACAACAAATCACATATATTTTTTATCCCGTGCAAGATTTTTGGATAAATTATTCCAGTGCTTGGCTTTAATTCTCATACTAAACAGGTTTGTCCTTATATACTATCTAAGCAGTTTATACAATTATAACTAAATAAATAAAATTCCTACTTTCATATTACATCAACAGTTACATATAAAGGATAGCTATATGACTCCAGGGTCCATAGCTTACCAGGATGATAGGGTACAACATAAAAACAGATTTACTGACTTGTTTTAATGAGATCGTTATTGCGAAAGTTAAGCATTAAGGGTGATGTAGATAGGGTTCCTGCCGACTCGTTTATTTTTAGCAGTTTGTACAGTCCTTAAGTCCCCATAATTACATATATAGACTTAAGTCTTAATTAAGGGGCACTTAATAATTAAATATGTCGCGTTGTTACGGCAAATTATAGTTGAATTCATAGATACAGAGCCAAGCTTTTAGTTTATCCTCAAAGGGAATATAAAGGTGTAACTTCACACTTACATTTTGTTTCGTATATTTTAAATCCCCATTGCCTTTGGTATGCTTTTGCCCTTTACTATATAAAGGGCAAAAGTCTACACGGCACACTTGTTAACAAACTCTGCTATGTCATTTCGTGTTTAAAATTAGACTAGTCCCAATAAAAATTCTTATGCTTATGCCTCTAAGCAGCCTTATTTCTTTACCCTGAAATGTCCCAAGGATATCAAATTCCCTGCAAAAATATGACATTGTTGCTGGGATTAGGGATGCCAGAAAGCCTGGATCACATTATTATACAGCACATCATGGGCTTGACCTCAGTCTTCATGATGCAATTCATTCAAAATCCTCTTGATAAGCTATAAACATATTGCCCTTTCTGATGCATCACGAAACGTGCAAGCGTTTGGTATACCAAGTATAGACGGCAAAGAAGTGTTACGATTTACTAGCCAAATTACAATTTTTCTTCTTTTCTCATAATAGTTTGATGTCCGGTTTGTCTGAAATTTGTTTTCATCGAAAGAATTTCTAGGCAGTAGATATTAAGTTGCATTATGTCACTAAGAATATTGAAGTCCCAGCCGCCGGTGCCAGTAGCGCTGACATTCAGATATGAGGGTGCTCGAACGGTTGAACGTTCACAAATTCAAAGATTCACGATTTATTATCTATATATGAATAGGCAAAGACAAAATATTTCTGGACATCTTTCTCCTCCGTTTATCATTCGTTATTTTTGTTTGTTATTGACGAGCTCCAGAGTTAACAATATAAATATTGGGGTCAGATGGTTCTCGTTTTGTATAGATTGGTAAAGGCAATACATTTTAGTACATTTTTGCTTTTCTGTTTGTCAACTGATTTTCTTTTTATTGTTTCATATTATTTTGCATGTTTCTATGATCGGTTTTCAAATATAGGGTGAATACTAATAATTATTATTTAGTAACAGTAATAATGCGTCAACCTGCCTTCGAAAGTAAACTCTTACGTCGGTTAGGTTATAGAAAACCGTAGTAAGACTGTCTACGATTCCAGAACTATGTCCGTAGCACATAATATATCTGTTATAGCAGCGTCTACGCATTACTTTTGACATTAAAAGCTAATATAATTATAATCTTTAGTCTAGGTATGATCACTTATAGGCTAAAGATCCGTCAAGTTATAATTTTAAAGCGGCAATGTATCATTAAATGCGTAGTTTTAACACAGAGCCTCAAAATGTGCCCGTTAGATAGAAATAACCTCGCGCCCTAGACTGCGCTAATATATGTATGTATGTGTACATTCTATCCCTTAAAATACACAGCTTTTGTAAAAAATCTATTCTTAACTAGGAGAATCGCGGATAAAAGCTAGTATTATAATATTCATAGCACAAAAGGAAAACACAGCCATTGAATATCAAATTCCACTCGCGTTCGATGTCCAGTATTACCCGACATGCCAATTACAATAGGAACTGTCCACAGTTAGTTTGACAGCCACTGACAGGATTACAAGCCACGAGACTATGTGATGTGCATTCAGTATTAGATTCATAATATAGAACAGAATGATTTGGAGTACTATAAAGTGCAAAAGATCGTTAATTAAGTAGCAACGATGAGAAAATAGTGCTTAGAACAGTCACCAATAACAGCTTTGCCACATAACCTGGCTGATTTGTTAATACTATGATATAAGAACGATGGTATGACCCGAGTGGGTTCCCAGTCAAGGTATAGTGTTACTAGATTTGAAAATGCAAAGTTTAATATTTTCTCGCAGCTGTAGTGAATGCAAGTACTGGTCTCAGGTTCGTTTGCCAGGGTAAAGTATTACTGGGTTTCTATGTTAAGTAATTATCAGTAGTAAAACAGAGTCTAGCAGCTGTAGTTACTGTGGTTGAAGTCCTGGCTTTGATTTCCAGGTCGAATAAAGTATTATTAGGTTTGTTAGGGAATTCTCTGTACTATTACGGAGTCTAGTAGCCGGTATCAGGCTCGCCGCCCTTACGTGGGACCTATAAACATAGTTGGTGAACTGTGGGTGTAATTTATCTCTGCCTACCTAAGATTCTATGCATTGGCCTGGGTCATTATGAGCTTGACGAGGTTAAGTACAAACATCAACGGCCAATAAAACTTACAACTGTTTGTGTTTTCTTAAGCACTAGCCAAATATCATAAATATTTAAAGGAACCCGACCGCCGGACCGCAAGATAAAAGGGGGTTTTTTTTATGTAGCTGAGTAACAAGACCGTAGTGGCTCTACCAAGTAAAAACCCATTGCTTCGCTCTATACATACATATCGTTTGATGAATGAGAACCGAAGACACGATTATCATTTTTATATATTTCCTTCAAGCACAAGGCTCTTGTCACCATAGACAAGCAATTGACCTAATTTTTGTTTACGTCGAAAATATAATATATCATGCGATAAGTGATGGCACGTAGATGTTTCTATGCCGTAGATGTTAGCGCTACGATCGTAGCACTCCAATCGTAGACCCTCATACGTAGACACACATATGTACATGCGATTCAAATCGATTGGAGAGCATCTGAGTGTTCACATCGCTTATTTGAAATGTAAGTTCTAATATCTACATGTTATAGTATATCATGTCAGATGTAATAGTACTGGAATATAATAAGAACCGTTAGTTTGCAATAAAACTGGTAAGATTGTAAACTAATGAAATATACCTAGTGAACGGACTATAAAATATTCATTTTATAATCGATATATTTTAATACATTGAAATGTTATTAAGTCTAGCCGTTAAGTTTTGAACCAACGTGCATTACAGATCATAGAACATAGTTTTAGTATCATTTTTACGCAAATTAATATTTTCTTTCTATAACTTTTACCATAAGACAATTTCTTAAAGAAAAATTCCAGTGCTTCACTAGGTCACAAACCTAAGCATAAACTGGCCCACCGAGGCCATTTAGTAACCAATAAACCATTCAGACTGATGGTTATCTATAATAGTTTTCTTCAAACATCCTTCTCGTCGATCATAACATTGTGTGTTACCACAATATAATATATTCATGTCACGTGGGCGCCACGTATTGTGGATAACATGACAAGTGTACAATTTGTTGTAGAACGCTTCGTTTCTATTGTGGTCCCTTCTCACCGTAGTATTGAATGTGGACAAAGGCTTCGGATAATACTTCTATAACACTCGTCCGTGAGGTGTTTTATACATATTTGTTTATCTGATTTTACTATTGATAACCATGTGAATAAAAACCGCACGCGAGGTTATTTTAAAGACAAATTCGACTGTGTCTGGAATTCTTATGTCGTGGAGGAGTTTACAGAGTTTCATGTAATTATTTGTGTACTTCACAAATGTTCGTTCTGTATGGTAAGATTGCGTAGTGGTTCAAGCGGTCGCCTCGCCATTTCCACAGCGCCGAGTTTTGTGGATCAATCCTACAAAACTCGGCACGATATACGAAATCTTTGCAGTCATGTCGTTTGTGTAAATTACTTTATCCACTATATAGCAAGTTCGTATTCTGATAAAACGGGGATTAGACGTCACGTTGAATCCTATACATATAAACGGTATCAGTACGTAGAAGTAAAGTCAGCCAATTCGCAAGCTATTTGACAGTTGTAATTGTGACAACACAATATAAAATATATTGTATATAATAATTAAAAGGTAATAAAAAAAAATTTGCTATACAATAAATTGTAAATATTGATTTTTCTATGGATTAAAAGAATCGAAACGCGAGTGCCTTCATATTACACCAAACAAACCTCATTCGTTGTTGTGTCGTTCGCGAGTTGCTGACGAGATAAACTATTAAAATATTTATGTTTTTACATACTTTGTTTTGTTTATTGTAATACGACGTCATATCTCGCAATGACTGCCTGAATTTAAAACTAAGTATAATTAATGGCTAAAGAATATTTTCTTATTTTATTAAATAAGGTTTAAGGTTGCAAAAATATGATTCTGAGAGGTATAAAAGAAACCTACGTACAAATTAAAATATTTTCCAAATAATTACAAGTCGCTAATTGGTATAATGGAGGAAGAAACCATACGACAAACATACAACCTACCGTCTGTCTTGTATGTCTCGTAATGACAACATGCTACGAGCTATGGGAGCAGCAATTATAAACGTAGCCAAAACCGCGGTAGACAGCTAGTCTATACTTCTATACTAATATTATAAAGAGAAAAGATTTGTTTGTTTGTAATTGATAAACTGTAAACAGATTTTAATAACTCTTTCACATGTGGAGAGCTATATTATAACATCAAGCTGCGAGCCATGGAAGTGGTGCAATAATCATAAACGTAAGTGAAACCGCGGTAGACAGCAATTTTTTTATAAAAACAGGCTATACATTTTTTCGGTTTACGATACTGATTTAGCTATCTATCGCTTTGTTAAGTTCACGAGTGCCAATGTAATCAAAATGTTTAAAGTGTTTGCCTCACCTCTGCCGCCGCACCGAGTATTGTGGGTTCGATACTCACACGGGACAAAAATTTGTGTGATCCACAAATGGTTGAGCCGAGTCTGGATGTTCTTTGTGTACATTGTTTGAATGTTTGTAAAGTCCCCCGCCCGCGACACAGGAATTATTACTACTGAGGGAGCTGTCTATAAATAATAATAATAATATACGTATATGGGTGTGATTTTCATTGATATTACACTTCTCAACTTTCAAGAGAATGTAAACAAGTACCGTACTAAATAAGTATACGTCTGTCTACAAAGTATTGTCAATCAAAACTTTATACAATTAATGTTTTCTAAGAGTTCATGTTTGTATGAAGATATTACGTGTTATGATAACTAGAAACAATATTTACACTCGCTGCAACAGTCGAATCTCGGGATTATTATCCACGGTGATAAACTGAGAAATCTCAGATTTATTTTACTTTATACAACAGATATATCTAATACTAGTTGACCCGCGCAACTTCGTCTGCTTCACATAAGATAAATTTCCCCGCTTTTGCAACATTTTTCATGAATGCTCCGCTCTTATTGGTCGTAGCGTAATATTATATAGCCTACAGCCTTCCTTGATAAATGGGCTATCCGACACTAAAGGAATTTTTGAATTCAAACTAGTAGTTCCTGAGATTAGCGCGTTCAACCAAACAAATGAACGAAGTCTTCAGCTTTATAATATTAATATAGTATAGATTACGCAAAGGGTAACTTAATGTTTGCAATCAATATTCTCGAAGAAGTGTTAAGTCTACCAACCCGTACTGAGGCAGTGTGGTGGACTGTGGCCTAATCTCTTTCATACTGAGATGAAACCCGTGTCAGTTTATAAGCTAACTACTATTTTTTAATAATAGGGTTTAAAGTATGAAATTACCGTTGTATAGTAAAAGATACTTTGAATTGGCATAAAACCTTCATGGTGTGAGATTTTCAAGTGAAACTTTTTTCACATGATACCTAGAAGATTCTTCTTTTAAAAAATGTGCAACATTCGATTTTCGACTCAATTGTTTTTTTTATTCAGCTTTGACTGGAAAGACAAATACTTCGAACATTTGAATCATTTTTGAATACAAGTTTCAACGCGGAACTAACGCGGCAGAAACGGCTCGCAATATCAACGCTGCGTTTGGAGAGGAGACTGCTAATGAACGCACGTGCGTTTTTCGTTTAAACACTTTCGTAATGGAAACTTCGACTCGAAGAACGAACCACGTGGAAGACCACCCACAAAGGTGAATGAGATGGTGGGAGCCGATCCGAATACAACTACCCAGGAATTAGCGGCGTGGTTTAACGTTACCCTACAAATCAAATCAATAAGATACAAAAATATGAAAAATGGATGCTCATGATTTGACTGATCTGCAGAAAGAAATGCGTGTTGAAACTTGTGTTGCCTTGTTGAATCAGTACAGAAATGAAGGAATATTGGACTGAATTGTGACATGTGACGAAAAGTGGATTCTTTACTTTTCATTAAAGGTCGCAACAGGCTCCTAAAGCAAAGATTACCAATAAAAAGGTAATGGTAACTGTTTTGTGGCCTCTTCATGGTGTTATTCGCTATAGCTTTTTCAGGTCTGGTCAAGCAATAACAGCAGATGTTTACTGTGCCGAACTTTGAACAATGATAGCGAAACTGGCAGTGAAACAGCTCTGACTCGTGAATCAATCTTCACCATTATTGCTCCATGATAACGCAAGACCTCACACTGCACGAGAAACCGTTGCAGCTCTACAGGAGCTGCAGTTAGAAACCATATATCGGCCTCGGTGGCGTAGTGGTTAGTGTAACCGACTGCCACGCCTAAGGTCGCGGGTTCGATTCCCGCACAAGTCAAACATTTGTGTGCATGAACATAGATGTTTGTCTTGGTCTGGGTGTTTCTATGATAACATGTATGTATTTCCAAAAAAAAAGTTTATATGTATGTTTATCCATTAGTTTTGGCTACATGGTGTTGTGTGTATGTGCGAGAATATTATTATATTATATGTCGTCCTCAGTACTTGCCAGACCTTTCTCCAATGGGCTACAATTTTTTCGTGATTTGGACAATTTTCTACGTGATGAAAAGTTTTCTTCCCAGAAGGCGGTACAGAATGCATTCACACAGTTTGTCGAATCTAGATCCCTGGAATTCTATCGTAAAGGCATAAATGAACTTCCGTTTAGATGGCAGCAATGTATAGATAATAAGTGTAAATATTTTCGATTAAATAAATTTGGTACATCTCAGAAAAAAACAAGTTTCAATTTTTCAGTACAAATCGACAATTAGTTTAATTAACCCCTAATATAATATTATTTATTCCATTTAGACTACGTCATTACACCCATAATATAAGGTTGAGTTTATGTTTGTAGATATTATGATGTCTTATATTCGATTTCAATATAAGTTAAAGGCCTCTTTTCTAGGTATAAAACCTGTAACTCACACACGTAAGTAAAACAGCGGTACTAACTCTGTAGTCCAATCCTAGCGGTTACATATCGTAATGCAGATCTGTCGCGAGACATGTTATGTATAACAATACTAATAGCAATGATTTTTGTATCTTTGTTAGTAATTAATAAGCTCTGAAACTTCTGAACTGATTTTAACATTTGTTTTGTCATGAGAAAACTACTTTAGCTAGCATTAACAAAGGCTAGATAACATCACGCTACGAACCTCGGAGCGGAGCACCGATCATAAGCGTGGGTGAAAATACGACAGTTACTGTACCATGTAGAGTCATGCTTGTTTTGCGGAGGGGTAAGCAGAGACTATATGTTACGATCTACACGACATGTTACGACCATGGAATAACAAACTTACTTATTTTTTAATAATCGTAGCATTTATAGAGGAATGTCTATTTTAGTTTTAATATTTCTGTATTAAATATTGGTAGATATTCTGATCAAACTGTGTGTACTCAAAATATTGAATTAAAGTTACTAAAAGTAATATGCAAGGGCGGATACTTCTTACGACTTTAGACGTGAATATCTCTTTGATTATAAACTAAACAGAATACATTTTTAAACTTTTAACTTATCAAAAAATACTATATACGCTTATGTGCTTTTCCATCACTCAGATAAATGTATGGACAGCCATCCTTAATATTTCTCCTTCATAATTTGATTATACTATTGTATAGTGTAGGTCAAGTTGGAAATGTTATCAACAAATTTTTCCCACGGTTTCACTCGCATTAATATAGATTTTGTTAATAAACTTCTATCAAACGGGAACAATACTTCTTTTCAGTATGAAATGTATCGGAATAGCAATTTATTGACAATATCTAGATTGAAGCGAGCGAAGCCGTGGGAAAGTCCAGTGCATATGTTATACATTTAATATCACGCTGCAAGCCACGGGCGCGGAGCAATATTTATAAATGTGGTTGAAACCGCACGATACAAGTACTAAATATTTTTAAAAATAATATTCTAAAAAACCAGAAAAACACGCTTTATTAAAAAAAACAATCCAAAAATGTAGAAAATAATTGTAAAAAAGCGGTAGTGGGGTATTATCAAAATATGTTCAAAAGTACCCCACGCTTTTTTACAATAAAATTATTTAATTATTTTCAACATTATGTAGTTTCTTAATAAAGCGTGTTTTTCTAGTTTTCTTTAACTATAACTTATTTTTATTTCTTAAACTATTATTTTATACCTATTTGTTTTATTTTATTTTTTTTTTAATAATTTTATTGTCATCGGTTCTCGATAAGTGTGCAAAGTTTGAAATCAATCCATCGGTTTGAGAGGGGTGAAAATCACGTTCTAAGATTTCGTTACATAGATATGTACATACATACCAAGCTAATAAAAGCGTGTTATAAAACTAGCCGATCCTACAGTCGTTTTCCTGTCATTTTATACAAAAATAAATTTCACATAATTAAATACAATAAATAAAACAATGAATAAAAAAAACATCAAAAGGTTTATCTATTTTTCATAAAATACTATTTAAATTTTCGACATTTCCCGCGGTTTACTCGCAAATTTTCTTTCATACAATCTTTGTTCTGACAATTAAGTTTAATAATATTATTTATCACCAAAAGATAACTGGTGCATTGCACAATTTAATTTGGTACTATAATAGCGTAACTATGTACAATTTTAGTAGGCACACTACACAACAAAAAAAAATAACAGCCAAATTGGTCAAGCCGTAAGTGATACTTCGTCATACCAAATCAATTGATTTTTATTTATATAGATAATGTTTAGTAGAATTATGACGTTTTCAAATATAATTGTGTCAAAGATTTTAAAAGGATAGCTAAAGGAAAGCTTCCTACAATAATACAATCTAAACTAAATATAGTTCATCATAAGACTCGTTATCAAGCTGTATTGTTGTTCAACAAATTACCAACAGCACTAAAAGTTATACAAAATACAATTCTATTTAAAAATAAATTAAAATCATATTTACTAAGAAAATGCTATTATAGTATTGATGAATTTTTAAATGATAAAGAACATATATTATAGTAATTTCCATTTTATTTAAATTTATTTCTTTTTGAATAGTAATTATAAGGATATACTTTATTATTGATATTTTTGAATTTATATTGACAGCTAAATCCATTTAAGTCATATTTCTTTTGACATTGCTAATTATATTGTGTATTCTAGCGATTATTTTTGACTTTAACATTGTTCTGACTGGTTTTTATAATATTTTATTTTATTTTTTTGACATGAAATGAATGAGATTGTGTTTCAATTATTTAATTATTGTTGACCTTATTATATTATATTTTGATTGTATTTAACTTTGTCATAATATTAATGTGCTTGTTTTTGTTTTTATTTTACTAACTGCAAAAATATTTTCAACCCATATGTAATTTGTTCTGAAATAAATGACTTATGACTTAGGTATATTACACCCCCATTTCACCAACTATCTTTTACGTTGCCACACTATAAAGCAGACAATTTTCGTAGAAGAAAATCTCAATTACATTATCCGATTCGGGTATTGAACTCAAGAGCTCATGATCGTACATCAGCCTCGCTATAACCGAAGCAGTTACTAAACATTTAAATGCAAAACTAAACCCATTATCCCTAACTTTAGCTTCAAAGTTGTTCACTTTGATGCATATAAGTTACACTGAAGCCTGCACTAACAGTTCTACGTGACAACATCAACTTTTAAACACAATAGACATGTCTCATTAGTTTTTCTACCTTATGATTCCGTTCAGTCTCCACAGTTGCATTACAGCGTGCTGACTGCGCACCCCAGACGACACTCAACACCCACAGTGTTGAACACAGTGTAAGTTATATCATTAGAAACTTGAAACAGTGTTGTGTAGTTGGAAAATATTCTGTGTTGTGTATTTTGTATGGATTACGAGAGCCCGTCCGTGACTAGAGTGCGATGCAGCTGCAATGGTATTAAATCTCTAAATAAATAACTGTGTGTTGGTTTATGTACATTTTATAGAACACAATATCATTTTATTGATTATCTTCTTGTTCGAATAGACCAGAAATCTATTATATTTATGCATGCATATATTTGTTTATAGAAAAGACAGCTCCCGCACTAGTAATAATGCCTATGTTGCAAAAGACTTCACAAACATTCGTCCAACGGACATAAAGAACACTCAGTCTCGAAGCAAATATTTGTGGATTACACAAATTTTTGCCCCGTGTGGGGATACAACCCACAGCACTGCGGCAGCAGGGCGACCACTTAAACAACGTCACCCGTGCAGACAGACACTCATAGTCATACATACATAGTCCCACGTTTATACAACTTTTTTGGAACGTTCGCGCCAAAATGGAATCTCTATTATTGCAAGCGTCCATATGATACGGCATACTGCTTACCCAAAATACAACTATGTAACCACGTGAAAGCGTGTAAAAGTTCATTTAAACGAGGCAAGTTTCTGAAGCTAGTCTAGTGCTATCTTTGTCTTACTTAGTGGAAAAAGGGTTAGAATGACACTCCCATCAAGAAGAAGAAAGGTTTCTATATATATGCGACGTGTTTGTATATGGCCTAGCGCCATTTCCGCTGATTGATGGAGTATCAGCGACCAGTGTGCAGAAACAAAATTTTAAGTAACGAATATTCCTCTCGGATTCTTGTACGATTCCCTGATAGAGAAAGGTTTTTGGTAATTTTCACCAAATAATTGTTATTAACACAAAGTCTGATACTGTGGCCAGTAAAAGACTTAAAAGAAAAAAGAAGTAAAGTACTTGAAATAGTAAGAAAGAAGTAAAGTACTTGAAAGTACGCGAAATGTGGGTATGGTACCTCCTCTGCTCACCTGTTCTGAGGTATAGGTGTGATACTAGTAAGTATCCCTTGCTATACTTGCTATGCTTTATATATCAGGTTAGGTTTCCCGCGGTTTTGCTCGCTTAAATGTAGATTAAGTTAGATTAGTAACATTACTTTTTTCTGGATGAAAGGTACCCTACGTCCTTTTATGTTCCCGCGACAACGTGTATGTGAAATTTCATGATGATTTGTGGAGTAATTAAGGCGTGAAAAAGTAACAAACAAACTCGCATTCGCATTTATAATAATAGTTAGAATGGATGAAAGACATGGTTCGTTTGAAACCACTGTATCACCAATCTCCAGCTACCGTCGGCCTAGAATCTTTGTCACTCATGACGAATCGCAGTTGGCAGTGGGACATTCACACGTACAGAATCACTTGAGGGAATGTATGAGCAACGAGTGAGTTGACAGATGCTTAGTTTACAATTTTTGTCGTAAATCATGTAGGAATATCAAGAGATGGATGCTTTTCATTACTTCTATTCTTCGCTACTAGTGCTAATGTAATTATTTTTGTCGGTCTTATATTAATTACTAAGTACAGACAGTCAGCAGCGATAGCTCAGTGGGGAGACCAACAGACTGCAATGCAGAGGGTCTCGGGTTCGAAACCACGTCGCGCACCTCTGATTTTCGGAAATTATATGACATTTTGAACTTATGTGCGTATTGATTGACAGTTATCGCCTGCTCCGTGCCTCGGAGAGCACGTTAAGCCGTCGGTCCCGGCTGCCATGAACATCTATGGCAGTCGTGATTGGGGAAGTCGACACAAAAGATCCCACTGGGTCGAAGTGTCGCCGGTCTGTACCGACTGGCCCCCACACAAGATAAGATAAGTTAAGTATAGACAGAAAGGTTCTGCAATGGCGACAACGCACCCGAAGACGGAATAGGAACAGGCTCCTCACAAGGCAAACCGACGAACTGGTAAGGGTCGAGGGAAGTGGTTGGATACGGGTTGAACATCGGTTTGCGTGGCAAACCTTAGGAGAGGTCATGTCCTCCAATGGACGTCTTTAATTATGACCCAGGAGGAGGCCCTTCATCTTGATCCATGCAGGTTGCCTAATGATGTTTTCCTTCACCGTTAAAGCGAGTGATAATTAACTTGGTAACTCGGACTATGTTCATAAAAAAGTTTAGTAATATGAGCCGGATACAATTACATCAAAAATAAAAAAAATCGTAAACTATGTTTGATAAATAAAATAAAATAAAAACATTATAGCAAAGATCCAATGTCCCATTTTTATATAAGTATATTTTTAAAAGATTTAAATATATCTACGTTCACACTATACACACTTACTTCACATTGACTACAATAGCTAATGGGGTGTGAATTTATATAGAGAACATAGAATCTATCATAAAAATCCATTTAACCATTCCAACCATCCATTTCAGAGTGCTACTTCGCTCAATCAATCAATGACCGTCTGACAGCCTAATTGTAAAATCGAATACTATTAAATCTTTAAATCATAAATGCGCCCTCACCGTACTGATAGGTATTAAACGAAAAAGTGTGAGCTGTGTGAGTGAGCTCGCTTGTTAAGCAGAGATCAATAGTGTACAATTTTAATAGGAGTAAGCGTGATAATATTATACATACATACGTGTGATTCAAATGTCATGTTGGCATTGTGTGTCGAACGAAAACTTTAAGTCCAGAAAAGTATCTACTTCTTTTATCTCTACATCGTCCTACAGTTGACTGGTAGATAATGCTATTGGCATTAAGTCCGCCTATGTATTATTTTAAGCATAAAGTTAAAAAAAGGTGTCCATATTTAAATATAGTAGGGCGAGTTTAATATTTTCTTTGCCTTGATGATTAACTGTCACAAAATAAACTGCTGGATAGTCAATATTATTTAATTAATAAATATACCATACCAGTAGCTAAAGATAATAAATAAATATCCATTTCAATTTACCTACTATTATCTATTATTATATTTTTTGACATTTATATTTATTAGAAAACAAATCAAAACTTAATTAAGCAGTAACTGAATGATTTTAAAATGTTGTTTACCAAATAAGACATGTAAGGAAAATTGTCTATAAATCACTTTACGATATTCGAACAATTCAAACAATTTATTGTTATGTTTAAATACAATTGTTTATTTCCTTAAAATACTTTTTTATTTTTTGAGATGATAGATGTGATTGATGTGATTAAAATTTGCTGAAAACACAGCAAATTTTTCTATTATAAATTTATCGCGTGACGTGTACAAGTAATAAATTATCGCACAAGGTAGACTGTGAGTACTTACTGATTATGTAATGGCGCGATATTTTATCTGATCTAAGTTGGTTCTTGTTGAAGGAATTTCTAGGCAATGCATGTCACGCCGCGTGACAAGGCTGCGAACATTTAGAATCACACGATAATTATACGTCTCGTACCTATTATACAAAATACAAAACTCTAGTTAAATGTACGACTATGTATGGACATTAATGTTGACACGAGCCCCAAGTTACCTATACGTTTAAATATAAAGCTTTAAGATACTAAGAATGACTCAATTAATATAAATGTTGCTTTTAAAAGAGCGATGGCCTTACTTACGCTGTAAGTAAGGCCATCACTCGGCCCAAGGAAAATTACACATTACGCTATATTTAACAACATCATATAACTCATATATCATATAACTCAAGATTTGCCTATAGATGAATCAGCACCATAAAAATTCCCATTACGACGATAAATTCACATATAGGGGGAGAGGGGTAAGACCCAGCTTGACGAATTATGATTGTGATATTAATATAAAGTGACAGCTATCTTAGAAGTATATGAATCACATAGTGATGTGTTCATATACTCTAAAGGTAAACAAGCATACGGACCACCTGACGGTAGATGTAGTTGTTACTGTAGCCATAACATGGTTGCTTGGAGTATGACTCGTGCGTAACTCATCTTCAAGAAAGGTGTAGCTATTTCTCCAGCGCGAGGGGAACTGATCACACAGGCTGCTGACAACACACCACCATATCCTACTGTCCCTTACTAGAGCATGAGGACAACTCAACTGAAAGACCAGTCGGTCAGGTGGCAGGCAGGCCCCGAAGCCCATTATCCCGAGGTACTAGAGCCAGCTCATACCGTAAAGCCCTTTATCTAAATTACTTGCTTTCCTTAGATAAACAAATAAAAATTTTGTCATATGATCGCTCACATTTAATTTGAGGATTAAATGAATTACTAATTACGTAATTTTATCACAATAATTAGTAAGGCAAACATTTTGTTGTTACTTTTAATTGCCGTTAAATATTTCGAATGTTCATATTTGTTAGACTACCTACTCTAAATAAATAATTACGATGTAACTTATAACATAAAATTAAGTGATTCTTCAATTTTAATTAACTTGCCTTAATTGAATTAGTGAAGCGTGTACAATTCCCCGACGAATGTAGTGAAACCAATATGATTTTATTTTTCTGAGAGATAAAGTAACCTAAGTGGAATATTAGAGCTCTACATACTTAATACTTAAAGTATAGTATTGTATAGTTACGGTATACTACGATTACAGTCAAACATAAGTAATTTTTTTTGTTACAAAACCAAGAAAGTAATCAAATTATAAACAATCAACTCTAGCGAAAATCCTTTACTCTGCTGTTATAATAATATATACTTATAAAATCAGCCCTGTATTATACTGTCCCACTGCTGGGCACGGGTTCTTCTCAGTGTAAGAAACGTTAGGCCATAGTCCACCACGTTGGCCCAGTGCGGGTTGGCAGACTTCACATATTTTTGAGAAGATTATTGAGAACTCTTAGACAAGCAGCCGTCAGCAAGCGATAATTAACTATTTAATACACACATAACTTCGAAAAGTCAGAGATCGCCTTCAGATCGAACTCGAGAACTCTGATTGGCGGTCCAACGGTTTCCCACTAGGCTACCGCTGCTTACTAATATTATAAGGAAAAAGAAAATTATAAGAAAAAGTTATAAAGAGGAAAGATTAGACCTTTTGTTTGTTTATTTGTAATGAATTAACTCAAAAACTACTCAACCGATTTAAAAAAATCTTTTCCTATTAGAAAGTTATGCCTAACTTAAACAAACTTAGTTTTAACCGAGCAAAGCCGCGGGCAAAAGCTTGTAACCTATAAAATAATTATGAACAAATTCAACAAAACTAGGAGTCTAACAACTTAATTACCTTAACAGTAATAACAAGGCATTTATTAATACTTGCTACTAGTTTCAATCAGTTTCTACTTATAATGTACAAATTTTAATGATCAATTTAAATTTATTTTGCTACTTTGTTAGTTTTTAGATGGCGGTGAAACGCGGTGGGCTGAAAATCGTCTAGTTATATTTAGCTTAGTTAATAATCACTTAGAAGTATCGAGAAACAACATAAACAAAATTATGCATTTTAGCATATTCAGACAATGATATTTTTGTTTTTGCTTCCACATGCATTTTTTAATGACAGCTCCTACACTAGGAATAATTATTCGGGAGGACTTTACAAAACATTCAAATAACGGACACAAAGAACACCCAGTCTCGAAATAACTATTTGTGGATCACACGATTGTTTGTCTCGTATGAGTGTTATACCCACGATACTCGCCACAGTGGCAGTGACGAGACACCCACCTATGCGTGCAGTCAATACATAATTATTGTCTCAACAAAAAACGGTCTTGAACCATGTTGAAAGGTTTTGTATAAAGATACATTTATTTAATTATAACTACATATTTGTCATTAACTTTTGTTTAAACACACTACACAGCGCGCGCAATATATGCACTGAAAAAGGGGTAAGTACAACATTTTTCTTCACATATCATTCTAATTATATTTTAGGACTGAAACATAGCTATCGAACACTCCTTGTAACAAATACTTAGCTATAAACTGCGACAAAACTATACATATATTGTAGTGCGACTGATCGTAACCGTCCGAAACGCAACATGGCGTATCTGTCTAACTCTATTAATGTATGTCACAAATTAAATATAAATAGATGGTCGGTTCAATACTTCTAACGCGTCAAAACATGGAGCGTCTTTATTGGCAAATATTTTAACAATAGGCAGGCCAGCAAAAATGAAACATTTGAATTCATCGGGCATTCCAAATTACATATATATAGGTACGACAAGCAATTTAAACCATCGGCAGTTCCAACCGTCTGACAAATGCTGAACTTGACACCTTTTGGAAGGACTGTGGAAGTCATAAATGTATTCATTTTATATTTTTAAGACTTTGTCTTAAGCTTTGGTTATTTGATAAGACCTTGTTGTTTGTTCTGTTTTTCTATTGCATTTCATTGTAGATCATGATTCTTTTAAAAAATGCTTTAAATAGTCATATACAAAATGACGTCTTTAATATAACTATTATTGCCAACCAACATACCGCATCCACAAATTGCATTAAAAATAATGTCCGTGTAAACGTTCATTAATTAAGTCACATTTGTAAGCGTGATAATATCTCATAGGCTACATTTAACCGCACATAACCTCACTTGATCACGCCATTACGCTTATATGCGTCTAGTTTATCACGTTATATGGAGCGGTGCATCTGTACCTACTTAATCTGTGTGTTGTTCACGTTAGCTCGTCAAGAGTTGTCAACGTGCTTCTATTTTTACTTTTTATAGTCTGAACGGTAATTGAGTGATTGAACGAGTGAACGAGTGAACAGATTGATCGTTCATTGGATGAGCGGACAGATTGATTGGGCTACGAACGATGGTAGGCAATTAAGCGAAATCGAATATCGGTCATCGAAAGTGAATTTATTCATTCCATTGAGCCAGTCCGTGTTCAATTTGAAGAATGATTTTACAATAGTCCGATGAAGATTTTCTGTGAAATAGTTTTGATTAATGGATCTGTTCTCTTGGAATTGAAGCTGTCTTTAACAGGAGGCAGTGATAAGTGCTTGATAGTGATTATTATTGTGGACAAAATATATTAATTTATTGGGCAAATGGTCAAAATATATCAAAGTATTTTTATTTTATTGTTAAATAGACCATTCGATATGATTATGGTTTACTAATGGCATACACGTTGTCAAGCGAAAAAGGAAAAGCAAAAAGTACATAGGGTACCTTATATCCAGAAAAACGTTATATTACTAATCTAACCTAATCTATATTTACGCGAGCAAAGCCGCGGGAAAAATCTAGTAATAAATAATTCCATACCATTTATAAAAACATTCAAACGGACTCAAAGAATACCAGGACTCGACTCAATTATTTGTGGATCACTTAAACTTTTCTCCTATGTGAGAATTGAACACACAAAACTCGGCGCAGTGGCAGGTGCGAGGCAACAACTTAAACCACAACACCATCCGTGCAGTCTATTTCATTTATTCCGTAAATATGTTTATAAAATCAACTACAATATATCTACAAGTTGAACATTCGTACAGAAGTTTCTGAATAGTTTAAAAGCTACTTAAAGTTCCATTATAACTACAAGAATGTCTTTGAACGAAACTAAAAATACTTCAGCATTTATTTGTGTGAACAACTTCTACGTTATCATTAGACAATCTACAGTCAGTGACATATAATACATTTTATATTTTCACCTAGCACTTATTGAATTAGTAACGGACGTATATACGGACGATACGTTTACGTCTCATTGATATATATTCTATTCTATCACATACACACAACACCATCTAGCCCAAACTAAGCAGAGCTTGTACTATGGGTACTAGACAATGGATAAACATACATAATATTTACTTTTTTTTGTAAATACATACATATTATATATAGAAACACCCAGACCAAGACAAACATACATGTTCATGCACACAAATGTTTGACTTGTGCGGGAATCGAACCCGCGACCTCAGGCATGGCAGTCGGATACACTAACCACTACGCCATCGAGGTCGTCAAAATATGACTTAAAATATATTGTTTTTTTAAGTGTCGTTCCGCACACATCGATATAATTTAAGTACGAAACGAACCAATGTCAAAAGGAAGGCGTGCGAATCAACAACTAAAAAGAAAACGTTTTTGAATGTGTTGTTACGCACAATTCATGAGAAAAGATTCCATAGATTCATTCGCAAAATTCGAGCGAACAGATTCGATTAGAAAGATTCGATAGATTAATTCGCACAATTCATGCAATAGCTTTTACGCGATCATGGTTTAGGTGCTAAACGTCTTCTCACAAGTTGACTTAAAAAGGTCAGCTTGTAACCACGACTGGTGTAGCCTGGTCGAAACGTCAAATACCAAAAGGGGAATAATATGCACGATCGTGTTAATGCCCGTTCCGAATGTTATATGATTAACTAGAGACCCGCCCCGGCTTTGCATGAATAGTAAAAAACCTTAACAAATTATACACCTAAATGTTCTTCATTAATCATCCTTTCTATTGGTGAAAACCGCATGCTACATGCAAATCCGTTCAGTAGTTGGAGTCTATCGCGAACAGACAGACAGAAGCGGGAGGGGACTTTGTTTTTTAATATGTAGTGATAGTGATATAAGGAGAGAGTATAGAAATTATAATTACATTATGTTTTAACAGCTAACGGGAATTAACGAACGAAAGATGAAGTACGGTACATATGTATGTACCTTTATGGAATGCTTGAGGTTTTAGCAAGGTTCCACTGACAGTGTTCACAAGCAGATAGGTGAGGCGATGTCAGTCTACTGTATGTAGGGTTGACAGACATTTACAAATCTACTATCACTTTTTGTTTATCTAGATACTCCCCATTACATAATGTTAACATTACTTTAGTATAGCACATGGTAAAATCAAAATGGGAATTTCTGAATAAGGCAATGATTGATGCAGAGATATCATTACTCTGTTAAACAATTGCAGTATTCGTTGCTTCAACCTAATAAATATCTTAACTAAATGTAAATTTAGTAGCTTCAGTAAACTTACTGTGTGAAAATTCAAAATTTTCTAAAGTAAATTTTCCTCAGCTAGTAGTTGAAGAAAATTTGCTTAATCACATTGCACACCTACGAAATAATAATTACTATTTTATGGTACACAAATTTTCTCCTGTGTGGAAATCAAACCCACAAAACAGCGCCTTGGACGAATTAGCTATAAAACCACTGCGTCATCCATCATGGTGGCTGAAATTTTAGCCACTTATGTTCCAGACTGTACAATTATACTGGCACTTGTAAAACATTGAAAAACAAGCACAAAGCTTTGAAAGTTCAAACAACTCTTTCTGTATTCATATTTCATAAAGTTAAAGATTTTTGTGAAATGATGTTCTTTGTTGTTGTTGATGTCTCTCGGGTAACCATTAGGCTCTCATATAAAGACAAGCTAAGTAGACGTTTACTTTCATCGCTACTTACATACAAGTAAGAGAAGGATGGTACCCAAATTTTAACAGTCACGTTGCATCCTAGCTGTTATATGTATAATATTATAAATGTGAATGTGAGTTTTTTAGTTTTGTACGGGTTCTCGTTCCTGTAGTAGTTACTGGAAAATTATTATATACTTTAGTGTTACATGTTAACGCATCGAGTGCGGGGAGGCGACTGCTGTGCAGCGCTCATACAATCGCGCGCATGTATATAAAATTAATGCGTCAGCAGTCTGTCTGTACATAATATGTGTCTCTACAGTTTATTTGTTACGCTTTCATGCCTTAACTTTTCGACCGATCATCATGAAATTTCGCATACACGTTGTCAGGGGTACAAAATAGAACATGTGGTACATTCTATCCAGAAAATAGTTCTGTTACTGATTAGGTTACTAATCTAAATTTAAAAAGTTAAACACGCGATATCTACTACTTGGGTATTCACGCGATAATGCTCAGTATTACATACCTTTTTAAAAGGCTTGACATTATGGCGAAAAAAACATTTATCTGCAGTCATCTAAGTCTCAGAATACGAACACAGTTTGTGCTGAATGAGGATGTGAATGGAGAAAAATAAATATGATGGTGGATTTAAGAACATCTTACAAACGCAAGCCGGGCTTCGCCAGTCTGCTTGTGACCACGGCTAGTGCATCCTGGTCGAAATAGAATAGAATTTCTTTATTTCGGACACACAAATATCCATATGGTGTTAGTAACATACAAAAATAACTTATTGCCTAGTGTTAGTAACAATCAACCTCCGCACAAACTGCTGTACAATCGGAGAGCCGAAGCTCTCGGCTACAGTTTTCAGGATACTGTTTTGACTGCCCCTCACTCTCCTCAGAAGCGACGCAGTTTTTTTGCGTACAATTGCATAGAAGCCGTCGGTGCGGGCTTGCGCAAACATATTCGACGCGCTACAGTATCGAGGCAGCCTCAACAACATCCTGAAAGCATTGTTATATTGGACACGCAGGGCATCCAGCGATCCTTTAGTATAATTGACCCATAGATTGCCTGTGTACAAACTTTGGCAGTAAGCCTTAAAAAGTGTTACTTTAACTTGGTCTGTACACCGCGCAAATCTACGGGACAACATATTACTCCGGACCGCTAGCGCCCTGCGCTCCCTCTCAATGTCTACATCGTCCCTGAGATCAGCGGCAAGACAATGCCCTAGGTATTTAAAAGTTGACACCCTATTAATTAGTGACCCATTGGTTTGGACTGCAGGTTGGTAAATTTCGACAACTTCTTGAACGTCAGAACTTCGGGGTGAGCTATTAAAAATATCGACAGATCGGTACAAGCGTTTAATGGCGAGAGAGTGGTGACAAGCATTTTTACATTAGGTAGGCAAAGCGCCTACTACAATTTGAAGGCAAAACATAATAGCTTAAAACTAACTTAATCTATCGAGAAAACCGTAGGAGCTCGAACATGCTCCCGGCCGTTGAAGGCTGGCCTTCAACAGGAGTTATCTTCCAGCAGTGGACATATTTTGCTGAATGCTCTTCTGATAACACCACTGGCAGTCTTGATATCGGCCACCCTTACTATTCCGTCTGTGCCAGGGTGAAGACCTATTATTCGACCCAATCTCCATTTCAATGGCGGTAAGTTATCATCTTTGACTATGACGAGGGTGTTGAGCTTCAGAGTATCTTGAGACGAGTGCCATTTTACTCGGAGCTGCAACTCGGAGACGTATTCCTTATTCCATCTGGCCCAAAAATGTTGCCTCAGCTGATGAATACGCTCGTGTCTAGCCAGCAGGTTGGTGGAACATTCGCGAACGTCTTTAACAGGAATTGATGTCAGCGGTCTTCCTATTAGAAAATGACCTGGAGTAAGGGGTAGCAAGTCTTCCGAGTTCGACGACAAAGGAGTGAGTGGCCGAGAGTTTAATATGGCCTCTATTTGAACTATTGTCGAATTCAGTTCCTCGTACGTTAGATGACAATTGCCCAACACTCTTACTAAATGGTGCTTGGTCGACTTGACACCAGCCTCTCAAAGACCACCGAAATGTGGAGCATAAGCAGGGATAAAATGAAAATCTATACCGTCATTAACCACGCTTTCGGTAATGGAGTCGCAATTACGCTTCAAAAAAACTGATAATTCATTGTAGGCGCCTACAAATGCAGTTCCATTATCGGAATAAATATGAAGAGGCTTTCCTCTTCTAGACATAAATCTATGTAACGCCTGCATATAATTTGCGCTAGTCAAATCGCCCACCAGTTCTAAATGAATGGCTTTGGTCGTAAAGCACACAAAAATAACGATGTAGACTTTCACCAGTCTACATCCACGACCTTGACGATTAATTGAGGTAATCGGGCCTGCATAATCTACACCAACGTTCTGAAAGGGGAAGTCTGCTGGTGACAATCTACTAACCGGCAGGTTACCCATTTGCGGCGCTAGTGTCTGCCCTTTAAGACGTGTGCAACGAACACATTCGCGATAACAAGCTCTGGCTAAACTACGTCCACCTAACGGCCAATAAGTTTCCCTAATAGTTGCGAGTAAAAGTTGAGGCCCTGCGTGCATCAATCGCCGATGTTCATGACGAAATAGTAGTTTAACAAAGTGATGAGTGGATTGTACTATTATTGGATGCTTTTTCTCAAAAGAGTATTCTGAATGATGCAGTCTACCTCCTACCCGCATAATTTTATCAGTATCTAAGAAAACGCTTAACTTTGACAGCCTATTTTTGAAAGGTAATTTCTTATTTTGTAGCAGTAATTGATACTCAGGGAAAGATTCCTTTTGCGACTGTACAATAATGAAGTTTAACGCTCTTTGCAATTCCGTACTAGAAAAGTGATTAGCGCCTACTGAACGCTGTCTACATTTATCAATAAAGCGGAACACATAGCAAAAGGTACGTAGGAATCTTGAAAAGTTTGAAAATCGCTTGAAATCAATTAACCCGCTATCGCAGATACTATCATGATGTCCAACATAAAAAGTTAAGTTTGTCCTTATTTCAGGTAATGTCGTGTCCGAGTTTCCTGGAACGCAAGGCCATGTATCTGCATCGTTGTGCAAAAAGGATGGACCAAGCCACCACAAATTTAAGGCTTGCAACGCTGAAGGGTCTACTCCGCGCGAGATCAAGTCGGCAGGATTGTCATTAGTTGGTACGTGTCTCCATGTACACGAACTTGTCAATTCGGATATTTCGGCAACGCGGTTGCGTACAAATGTATTTAATTTAATCGGTAGCATTTTTAACCAACCGAGGACAATCATAGAATCAGTCCAGAAAGTAATGTTAGAGGGTTGAGTTCGGAGTGATTCGATAACCTTTTTATACAAACGCACGCCAAGTACCGCGGCACAAAGTTCGAGCCGTGGTATGGTTACAGGCTTAATTGGAGCGACACGACTCTTAGCTATTAACAAATGTACGCTTACGTTGCCTCGATTATCAATACTGCGTATATATATACAGGCACCGTAAGCTCGCTCTGACGCGTCTGTAAATATATGTAATTGAAAATGCTTATAATTATCACATACGACGTGACGAGGGATACTTATATTATTAATTAACGGTAAAGTATGAATTATACTTGACCACGTTGAGCCAACATCGGTAGTCAATTGATCGTCCCATTTTAAACCTTCAAGCCAAAGTTTTTGCAATAACATTTTCATACGAATGATACATGGTGATAATAAACCTAGAGGATCAAAGATACGGGCGATAGCTGCAAGCATACCACGTTTTGTATTTTCTATTTTTTCGTGAATCCTTATAGGAAATTGAAGTTCATCTGAACTAGTTTGCCAAGTTAAACCTAAAGTTTTATTTAGCGTATCCTTATGAAAATCGAGACAAGACTCATTAAGGACATTGCAAACTAAACTAGGTTCATTGGACTTCCATTTCCTTAATGGCATGCACGCGGAGGCAAGAACCTCCGTCACCTTCTCACGT
Organism: Catocala nupta; assembly: GCA_963675205.1. Classification (NCBI taxonomy): domain Eukaryota; kingdom Metazoa; phylum Arthropoda; class Insecta; order Lepidoptera; family Erebidae; genus Catocala; species Catocala nupta. Next base: position 25,454,376 of record OY776082.1, read on the forward strand.
AGTTTATGAGCTTCACTAATTTGGTCTGAACCAGAAAGCAGGTCATCGACAAAAAAATCATGGATGATGACTTCGGAAGCTGTTCTATCATCACACTCTATTCCCAACTGCTTAAGGCACCTGGTCGCTAGAAACGGCGCACTGGCAGTACCATAAGTAACGGTATTTAACTCGTATGTTTTAAGAGGGCTTGATGAATGTTCACGCCAGACAATATGCTGCATATGTCTGTCAGATGGATGGACGGTCAATTGCCTGTACATCTTTTCTACGTCAGCAGATAGTACATATTTATACATTCTAAATCTAAGTAATATCGACGTCAAATCGTCCTGAACTGTTGGTCCTACCATCTGTAAATTGTTTAAAGATAAACCAGAGGTAGTAGGTGCACTAGCGTTAAACACTACACGGAGTTTTGTGGTCAAACTGCCTAATCGTAATACGCCATGATGAGGAATAAAGTACGACCCGAGTTCACTACTCTGACACTCTGTCATATGACCTAAAGAAATATACTCCGACATAAAGTCTTTATACATCTTATCTAAAGATGGTTGTTTCTTATTTCTACGTTCAAGCGAGAGAAAACACCGTTTTGCACGAGTAAACGAATTACCTAAGTTTTCAAATGATTCTTTTAAAGGAATCTTAACGCAAAAACGACCATCAGCTAGGCGTGTTGTATTATTAACAAAATGTTCTTCACACTGTTTCTCTTCCGACGAATGACTAGATGAAAATGAAAATGAAAATGAAAAAGTTTATTTACCAACATAAACATACAGTACACAAACAATTAAATTATTTAAATAGAGGTGGTAAAATAGGCATCTGCGTCAGCTATTGTTGCAGTTTAACTGCAACGCTGGTATTCTCGCAGGCCTAACATAAAATAAAAGCCTTAAGATTAAAATTTCTTAAAATTATATGATTACATTATAAATTATATATAAATATACCTAATAATATTATAATTTTAAATATAATATAACAACAACTCATGTCATACTTCCTCGAGCTGCCAAAAACGCGTTAATTAGTTTTGTATGTCATCTAAATCATCAAGCTGTGTGGTACTCTGTTGGTTGTAGTTGCAATGCATAGATGAAGATTGTGTACCTATACAATTGTTATAGCCGCCGTTAATTGGGCCACTGACTATCCAACCAAGCCTGGTTTCACATAATATGGGTTTCTTGTCCCCTAATATAATTCTACCGGTCCCTAACAAGTTCCAAAATACATCAACTCCAATAATCAAATCAATAGAAGCCGGTTTATGGAAATAAGGATCGGCTAAACGAATATTTGTCGGTACATCTAATTGTACCTGCCTACACGGCACATTATCAGTTATTGTAGGCAAAACAAAACAAACCAAATCATTGCAATAATCCTCGCACAAAGATTCGATACGTACACTACACATTTTATTTATAGGTGACGACGAATTATTAATGCCGAGTATAGCTTTATTAATCTTATGGCACGGTAAATTTAATTGTTTAAATAACCTTTCTGTAATTAAACATGAAGAACTCCCCGAGTCAAGCAGAGCGCGGGCGGTGTGTTCGATATTGTTTACGTCTCTGCATTTTACTAATGCAGTACATAATAAGACGTCGCCCGAGCCAGCCGTACATGGTGTATGCGCAGGGACACTAGTCGATAGTGTAACGGGACCGGTTACTATTGCACAATTATCTTCGCTCGCGTTCGCGGTGGTCGTATTCGCACCGATGGTATTGTTTACGGCGCGTTTCTGTATGCTATCCACATTATGAATCAGTGTGTGATGCTTGCGATTGCAGATTTTACAACCCGGTCGCTTGCATTGCTTAGGGTAGTGACCACGTCGGAAACAATTGTAACACACTTTATATTTCGGTAAAAGTGCCATACGCTCAGCTACGCTTAGTGCTAAAAACTGTGGACAAACATTAAGGTTATGATTACCGTAACACTTAGGACAATGTGCGCTTGAGTTAGACTCGCTAGTGCTATTCGGTGTAGAAATCAAAGCCTTTACGTTGGAAACCTGTTTACTGTGTGTGCTATCTTTATTTTTGTGTGACAAGCGAGAAACTTCTAAAGTTTCTAATAAATCGGCACGGTTCCTAAGGAATTCGATGAACTTATCAAATGTTATCGATTCGTTTTTATTAATAAGACCTTTGAATTCCTCCCATTCTCTAAATGATTTTGAATCTAATTTACGGCTAATAATATAGATCAATAAAGTGTCCCAGCTTTGAACGGGCTCACCTAATGTACTTAAAGCTCTAATGTTTTTATTAACCTGATCAATTAGTTGTTTAAGTGATATGGAAGATTCCTTTGTGATAGATTCGACATTAAATAATGAGGAAATGTGATTTTGTACTAATAAACGTTTATTGTCGAACCGCTCACACAGGAGTTCCCAGGCCATAGTGTAGTTTTGTGATGAAAATTCAATAGACTGTATTACGACAGCAGCCGCCCCTTCCAGTGATGACCTTAAATAATGAAATTTATTGATTTCATTAATATCATCATTGCAATGAATGAGACTAGTGTAAGTATCGCGAAACTCAAGCCAGTTATCGTGTGATCCTGGAAATTTAGGTAACTTTATGGTGGGTAATTTGACTAACTGACGTTTAGAACTGTGAACTGATTTAGAATCATCTTGTTCTGACTTAGAATACGTATTTAACAAGTTTTTAGCCTGTGCCAGTAATGAATAATAATTTGATTCAATAGTTGTACGTTCGGTGCTAAACATTCTAGCTGCAGTTGAATCTCACTAAAATCGTTGTACAGTGATTCTAACCTGTCGACGCGCAACTGCAACTCCATTATCTGACAAGCGGTTAATTTAGATGTATTAAGGGTTTCTAAATAATTTCCAAAGACGGTTAGTCTACCCTTGCAACTGCTACGCTTCTTTTTGAGATCTTTGATGTCGGTCATTTTGGAAAGTGGGTGTGTCGTCGACCTGAAATTTTACAATAGATTGTTTTAATAATCTATTATTGGTACTAATTTGTAACAATACTGGAATAAAAGGTTTAAAGCTTAATATACTGATGGATTTATAAAAATATCTATGATTGACTTGATTAAACAATTAGAAAATTAACAATGTTATGTAAGTAGGTACCTACTGAGTTGGTCGAAAAAATGTAAAGGTAGTAAAATATAATGAATTTTAATTATAAGAATCTACAAGGAAATGTTTGTACAAATTAATTGTTATTTTAAAGAAACAATGTATTGGTTACAATTGTAATACACTTTAGGCACCTATTTAACTAACGCAACAATTTTTGTCACTGTGCTGTATGATTAAGCAACTGTTAAATAATCCTGATTTGTACACAATAGCCAAATAAATGTACTAATTAAACACTTATATAAAAATAAAACTTGTAGATTTAAAACATATGCAAAATATAAATTGAAAAATGTTTTTACTGACCTTGTACAATGTCACCAGTTGTAAAGACCTATAATTTTTACCTGATATTATTCTACCTATGAGTGCTGGGTTAATAAATATAATTATACGTATTATATACGACTTTTATTTGCGACTCCTTGACTTCTCAAATAAAAATCTTCAACTCCTCTTCACACTCCTTAAGGAAATGGTAGGTTCTTGAAATTCTGATTTTCCAAGATAATCGTCGTTATTTATAATATATCCGGCTCGAAGGACCATGGTTTGGACTGCAGGTTGGTAAATTTCGACAACTTCTTGAACGTCAGAACTTCGGGGTGAGCTATTAAAAATATCGACAGATCGGTACAAGCGTTTAATGGCGAGAGAGTGGTGACAAGCATTTTTACATTAGGTAGGCAAAGCGCCTACTACAATTTGAAGGCAAAACATAATAGCTTAAAACTAACTTAATCTATCGAGAAAACCGTAGGAGCTCGAACACCCATTAATACGCAACTCGGGACCCTCTCCACGGCGTTTAACACTGACCTCAAAGACCATGTATTCACATTTCTTTTCATTGTATTTTAATCCATGTGCGGCAGCGTAGGTCTCACACGTTTTCAGCATCTCTCTGATTGCTCCCGCCGACGGACCCATCAGCACCATGTCATCTGCATAGCTGATGTTGTTAATTCTAACCCCATCAACACTGCATCCGACACGCATGCTGCTGAGTGCTACTATCAGGTCATCCACGTAGAGGTTGAAGAGCCTGGGAGACGTCAGACCACCCTGTCTCACCCCGCACTCCAACCCATACGGCTCGAATACTGTATCATCCCATTTCACCCGATTGGCTTGGTTACCATACCAATACTGGAATAGCCCACATATTTCCGCGGGTATACCCCTGTCTCCCATCTATCTCCAGAGCACATCGTAAGAAACGAGATCGAATGCCTTGGAGAGATCAAGGAAACAGGCGTAAACCGGCGTACTGCGATCTTTATAATATTGAACGGTATGCTTGAGACTTAAAATAGCACTTTCAGTTGATAGTCCAGGGCGAAACCCGAACTGTGCATCATGAAGACATATATAATTATTTAAGCAAGAATCAAGCATACCATCCAACACCTTGGCTATTATAGTCGCAAGAGAAATGGGACGATAATTACCTCTGTCCGAGATGTCACCTGTCCTGTTCTTCACAATGGGAACTACGATGGTCTTCATTAGATTAGCAGGTAGGTACGCGTGACTAATACAAATTGTGAAAAACATAGACAGGACTCGCGGCAAATGTACACCTGCGTGCCTCAGGTGCTCAATGCTGAGCCCATCATGCCCTGGAGATTTGTTCGTTCGTTCGTTCGATCGTTTCATGTTGTTAATGATTGCAAGTACCTGCTTGGTTGAGAAACGTATCAGAGGTTTCGCGCCGGGACTGATGGGCTCACAATCATTCACCAAGGTTGAGGGACCCAGAGGAGACTGAACTTTGAATTGGTTCCTGAATTCATTAGCAATCTCCTTCTTATCATTCTTGCCTTCCACACATGCAGAGAGGCCAGGTTTCGCATTCAAATTACCAGTGGACTTCCAAAATTTCCCAAAATGTTTACTAGCTCGTTGTTCTGCTAGCCTATCCATTACAATTTTCTCAGCGTGGTTTTGACAAAATTTCAGTCGACTCTTAAAAACTTTTCGCTTCTCATACATTTCATCATAAACCGGGCCAGACGAAGGACGATCGTTCAGTATCCAGGTCTGAAAGCTACACCTGGCCTCGCGGTGGGCGTCTCTCACATACTCATTCCACCCACACACTCGCTTTGTCGCGGTTAGGCCTTTGAAATAGCATGTTAAATATTATGCTATTTCAAAGGGTTATTCGTTTGAAAACGGGTATTAACGCGGCAACGCAAGTTTAGGCTTGATTGCGTTAATACCCGTTTTCAGTTATGTAAAAAAGGATGGAACCAACCATCGGGTGGGCTTTTTGGTATGCTTGTTTACCTGTATTGTTTAACCTGTCAAGTCTTGATAAACCAGACGTAATTAAAAACTAGATAGTCTAGCCGGCGGTGTGCCGCTGCGACTCAATAGGTTAAAAAGGGTAAAAGCCTAGGTTAAGTGTGAGGAGGTTTTTTAAGAAGACCAGTATTTTATTCTGCGCTGTAGCTTAATCATATTGCATTTTCTTATTTTAAGAAAGCCTTTATTTATTTTCACTGCTGGCTTCACACGTTTGATATTTAGCAATAAATTGATAAAACTAACAAAAGAAAAAAATAGATTGCTTCATAGATTTAAATTATATCATAACCCTTTGGATGAAATATCACTAAAAGTTCTAAACAAAAGTTGTAAAAAGCTGGCAGTAAGTTGTTATAATAACTACGTGAAAAAGGTTGAAGACAGTATTCAGCGGAACCCTAAATACTTTTATACTTATCTAAAAGGTAAGCGTAGTAAGCTAGTCGAAATTCCTCAAACTATGACATTAAACAACTCAAGTGCTTCCAAAGGGTCAGATATATGTAATTTGTTTGCTTCGTATTTTTCATCGACTTACAATTTATCCACTAGTCAAACTTCAAAATCCATTAAATCAGAAACAGCCATTGACAGTATTGGAGAAATATATATTACACATGACAGAGTATTAAATCATTTAAAAAAAATAGACATTTACAAAGGCGCGGGACCTGATGAAATTCCTCCATACTTCATTTCAAAGTGCGCCATAGCTTTAAGTTTACCTCTGTTTATTATTTTGAATAAGTCAATGTCAACAGGAATGTTTCCATCCATATGGAAAACTGCTCAAGTAGTGCCAATTTATAAAAATGGTAAAAAAGATCTAATTTCCAATCACAGACCTATTTCAATATTGTCGGTGTTCGCCAAGTCGTTCGAAGCGCTAATCTATCCTTACTTGAAGAGTCATACTAAACAGATTTTTGTGGATGAACAACATGGGTTTATCGAGTCTCGTTCTACGTGTACAAATTTAGCTACATATCACAATGAACTGGTAAACGCTGTTGATGAGGGTACACAGATTAGTGCAATCTATATGGACTTTTCTAAGGCTTTTGATAGAGTCTGCCATAAGCGACTACTAATTAAATTAGAATCCTATGGTATACATGGTCCGCTTCTAAAGTGGTTCAAGTCCTATTTATCAGATAGAACGCAGTACGTGGTGGTAAAAGGTTTTAAATCTGATACATATACAGTACCTTCAGGGGTTCCTCAAGGCTCTCATTTAGGTCCTTGGTTATTTAATTTATTCATTAATGACATAGTTTCCTGCATAAAATATAGTAGTGCCTACCTATTCGCCGACGATTTAAAAATATGTAAACCTATTACTAATTTATTAGACTGTCAGTTACTTCAAAACGACCTTGACTCATTAACAACTTGGTGTACACACAACGAAATGGTTTTTAACACTAATAAATGTTATTCTATCACGTTCACACGCAATCGCCATATAGTCAACGCTAAATATTATATTAGTGGTACAATCCTCCAGGAGAAAACTGAAATAAGAGATTTAGGAGTTTCTTTTGATGCCAAGTTAACATTCGTGCACCACATTGACAACATCATAAATAAGTCATCCAGGATGCTGGGCTTCATCATCCGAAACTCAAAATTATTCCGCAATCCTGGTACAAAAATAGCAGTATATAATAGTTACGTACGGAGTAACCTGGAGTATTGCAGTGTCGTTTGGTCACCTCAGTACAATGTCCACCAACTTAGAATTGAACGTGTCCAGAAGAGATTTTTGAGACACCTATCTTTTTCCTGCAGATTACACAAGCAACTGACTTCATATGTTGAGAGGTTGAAACATTTCAACATGGACAGTTTATCCATCCGAAGACAACTACTGGATATGTCATTTCTCTACAAACTATTAAGAAATGAGGTCGACTGTCCATCCCTTTTGCAGTCAGTTGCTTTCCGTGTTCCAAGCCGTGTACCTAGACGAGCGCTTTTAAAGTTAGGATTGTTCCATCGACCGTTTGCCAAAACTAATTTAAAGCAGTTTTCTACAGTATCTCGTATAGCAACAGCATATAATGCGATTTGCAGCGAAGTAGATATATTTAACTACACTTTACCAAATTTTAAGAAAGTTGTATTGAGATTATTAAAAGAATTAAATGGATAGTATATACATAGTAATAAATAAATAATATTCCATTTAATTTTAATTTTAAGTTTAATTTAAGGATTTTGTTTTGTTTTCTTATATTTTATTTTATTTTGTTTCTCTTCCTTATTAATATTTTATACTCTTCTTAATTTATATTTTATATTTTTAAGTTAAATGTTATAACGCTACATTACGGTGCATGTTGTGACACCTTCAAAAGTTGTACATTTATTTTATTACTGTGATTTTATTATTTTTATTTAAGAAGCAATGTAACAACTACTGGTTGTCCAAATAAATAGATAAATAAATAAATAAATAAATAGATATATATACTAATTTAGCAGTACAGCAACACACATTTTGACCTCTTAGTTTAGACTAAGTTAGTTACAGAGCTTGCCCTTTAAAATGTATTACAAACAAGCAAGTTAAGACTTTTCTAATACCTAGAACATAATATGACCCACGCTTTTACACTTTATTGACATTTGACAACGACAATCGACTGCACGGATAGTATGGTGATTTAAATGATCACCGCACCACTGCCACTGCACCGAGTGTTGTGGGTTCGAATCCCACACGGTTCAAAACTTTGTGTGATCCACAAAATATAGTTGTTCCGAGTCTGAGTGTTCTTAGTGTCCGTTGTTTGAATATTTGTAAACATAACGACACAGGATTTTTTTCGAGTGTGGGAGATGTAAATTAAAAAAAAATATATCTATAAAATTTAATGAAAATAAATACACTAAAATTATCATAAAGTATAAATTCATAAACTAACTAACTTTTCCTGCGTCCTTGCTTACCTGGGAACAGTACTTTATTTCTGCATGAATGGTACCCTATGTCCTTTTCTGTACCGCCTACAACGTGTATATGTCGCAGGCAATTTGTATGATTCTGCGCTTTACAAACGGCGTCGTCCGTTTAAAAAAGCTCGCTGTTTTAAAGTATGCCGAAGGCAAAATGTAAATTGCCTTGTCACTTAACGCCCCGAGTCCCAACTCTTAGCACTCCGACTTAGATAGGGTAAGTTAGAAGGCGGAGGCGGGAGCTCAGCTTCCGCCGTAGCCATCCTGGTTATTTTTTTTGTGACCTCCCAGAAATAGAAGCCCCGACAATTGAACGAGTCGCCAATTTGCCTACGGCATATTTTAAAACAGCGAGCTTTTTAAACGCACTAATTCAATTAGATAGTTCAGTGGGTAGACCAACAGACTGCAATTCAGAGGGTCTCGGGTTCGAACCCACGTCGCGCACATCTAACTTTCAGAAGTTATATGACTTTTCGAAATTATGTGCGTATTGATTGACAATTATCGCCTGCTCCGTGCCTCGGAGAGCACGTTAAGCCATCGCGTCGGTCCCGGCTGCCATGAACATCTATAACAGTCGTTATTGGGAAGTCAGTGCCCTATAATATCCTGACACTGGTTTAGCCTTAGGGTATCGTTAGCCTTCGGGTTGCGGAGGTCAGGTGGCAGTCGCTCCGTGTAAAAACTGATATTCAGTCAAATCCGGTTAGACCAGAAAAGCCGACCCCAAGTGACTTGGGAATAATAAAGGCTAGGGAGAAGAAGTGTTTAAACGGTCGATGCCGTTTGTAAAACGCGGCATCATAGAAATTGCCTGCGACATATAAGTACATACGAAATTTTATGAAGAAAGGTCAACTAGTTCAGGTGTGAAACCGTAACAAAGAAACAATCTCACATTCGCATATAAAATATTAGTTAGGATGTTAGGAATTAATTCAATGTTTAGCTAGTCATGTCGCAAACTGTATTCTACGCGGACGAAGTCACAGTATTATAAAATATTATAGGAACATGCGATACGATAGGTATTTCCCGGTGGTTACTTTTTCTCTCGGAAAATAAAATCATATTGGTTCCACTACCTCGAGGGAATTATTCACGTTTCACTAATTTAATTAAGCCGAGCTTAAGTTAATTAAAAAGTGGAGCATAACTTGATTCAATTTTATAACTTACAACGTAATTTACTAGCGGGTAGTCTTACAAATACCGACATTTGTAATATTTACAGGGATAATAAAATATTTGCTGTTCTTAATAATTATTATTGTGATAAAATGATGTAATCGATATTTCATTTAATTATTGAATTAAATGTGAGCGAACGGGTGATAACAATTTTAATGTGTTTATCAAAGGACTGCCTTTTTGGCTTTTGCCCGCAGCTTCGAACGGGAACAGTACTTTTTCTGCATGAACCCCTATGTGCGATCTTGTACACACGGCTACACATCAAGTTAGACCCTATATACGCAAAAGTTTTACGCTACATACAAAATAGAGAATTGTCGGAAAGGGACAGTGCATAGTGGTGTCGATGTTATGGTGAGGATAGAGCGTCGCGTCCCATTCAGCGTGAGTGAGATAAAATAAGAAAAATATAACGCACTCTCTCGCACGATTCGCAGTGTTCAACTACTAATAATTGAAAGTCCAAACAGTCCAGGTTGACGTGTCGCTGTGTGTACCCCGAAATTTCACAAATGAATGATGATCGATAGAGTAGTTAAGGCATGAAAGCGTAACAAACAAACAAACGCATTTATAATATTAGTTAGGATGTAATATATGTATGCGATTACACGATAGTGAGTTCTTTTGCGTCGGGCAAAGCATATTTTCAATTACAGCACGGATTCTGACAATGTGCCCGCTATAACAATAGGCTCTCCCCTCTTCCATGGGACCTAAATGTAAGTAAAGAATTATAGGTTTCATATATATACCTGACTAATAGGACAACTGAGTCTATACTCACTGCTAACTGCAACTTCAGGCTACCGTTACTGTTTTGCAAGTATAAAAGAATGCCACCTCTGATACTTCTCTTACGGTATAATTTACAAGTTTCACGTCATTGATGATTGAGTATTTATTCATGCTACCTATCGATTTTTTAAATTAAATTTTACTTTTAATTTTAACTTGTTGTATATTTTATTTGTAATATAAATAATATTGTATTTTAATAGTTGTTTCTGGTGTCAGAATTGTATTTAAATCTACATATTTTACTGTACTATGCTGAGTTTGCATACTTTGGTCTCCTTTAATTGAGGAAAGCCAGGGCCTAATTTTATAATGCTGCATTTTATGTCAAAATGTCGTGTATCTTGTTCGAGATCCTATATGTAAAAGTACTTTGGGAACTGCAATGGGTACCCTCACATATAGGTATCCAGGGTAACGAGCAGGCTGATGCATTGGCTAAACAAGCAGTAGTAAATGGAACGGAATGCAATATTAAATTACCTTATGCCGATTATCTTCCTTACATCAAAACCATTTAAAGAATACTTCGACAAACGAAGTACTGAAAAAGGTATTTGGTTTAGAACAATACAACATCAGCCTTCTCGTATACCCTGGTTCATGAATAGCGAATTAAGTAAAAATATGATTGCGATTGCTCATAGACTTCGTTCAGGACACTATCCTTCTAGAAAGTTTGGACATTTAATGAAAAAAGTTGATAGTCCAAATTGTGAGATATGTGGAACACTTGACGATGTCCAACACTTGCTTACGGATTGTGTCAAGTATCGAGGACAAAGAGAGTCGTTGGTGCGTAAATATAATTTAAATATATATGATACAGGCTATTTTATCAATATTTTAGGAAATCCGACCTCTAAAGCAGCTCTTGATTTGTTTAAAATATTTATGCACCAATGATCAAAAGTCTGTTTCCTTCTGTATTTAGTATGTGTGTAATATATATAAATTAGGTTACGATGGGACTAACATATTACTCTGTAATCAAAGTCTCTAAATTAAATAAAGATTTATAAAAAAAAAAATGTAAAAGTACTACTCCGCTCTCATGGCTCATAGCGTCGTGTTACATAGGCTATGTTACTGCCGAATAAAGTAGCTTTCAAATGTAGTAAGAAATTTTAAAATGATTCAGTAGTTTATTAGTCCTTTCATTACAAACAAAAATAGAAATATTTTTTCTTCATAACACACTAGCAACCCGCTCCGGCTTCGCATGGGTAGAACAAAACCTTAACATGTTATACACCTAAACCTTCCTCATGAATCATTCTGTATCGGTGAAAACCGCATGAAAATCCAATCAGTCCGGTCAGATCATAGTTTTTGAGTTCATCGCGAACAGACAGACAAACGCAGCGGGGGACTTTGTTTTATAATATGTAGTGATAGTGATGCATAGATAGTAGTAGATATATAAAATATATGAAAGGTTTAACAACAAAGGTTCGTAGCTAGAATACTCGTCAACTCATAATATTGTCTTCTGTTTACGCGAATGTTACGACGTAAAACACAAACGCTCGTTGAAGTCTGCTGTGTGTGAACACGTACAACAGGGGACCAACCACTACCTGAGATTTGACAAACCACAGATTCTCGCTAAAGAACACCGATTCCTGCCAAGGATGCTTCGCGAGGCTATTGAAATTAAAAAACATCCCAATTTCAATAGAGAAGATGGTTGGAATGTACCACCAGCTTGGGATCCAGTACTTCAAATAGTCAAACCCAAGAAGAAACAAACCACAGCTAGACTTCATGATACTTTGAGCTCATTCTGCGTAAATAGAAACACCAATAATTAAATTATGTTCAGGTACTTTGAAATAACTACACTGGAACATTGAGACAACTACCATCTTAGTCTCCCCGTGACCATGGCTGCTGAAAAGCACCCGAAACGTCGGGGAAAGTGTAAACCAAAAATAAATAGATTTAATAGTTTAAATAATTTTATTAGCTTATAAATTAGTCAAATAAAATCAATAGTAGTAGTAGAGTAATATTTTCAAAATTTTGTAATACAGTGATAAATAAACAACGCGATAAAATCCGTATATAGTAGTTTAATTTCAATGAACTCGTCAACTCACTTGTTGCGCGCGCATTCCCCCGAGTAATCCTGAATATTGTAAGTCAACGCTCTCTAGAGCCCGTTTGAGTTTGTTTATAACAAAGATTTAAATCGTTAATGTGCCCCGTAGGTCCAGATTGGTGACTATATTCATACGTAACTACGTAGGATCTAAGTATAATAAACATGGTATGGTAGGTATAAATATGGTCACTACTCTGGACGTTAAGTTGTCGTCGAACATACAATCCAAACATGATATTAGTGGAATAATTATGAATACAGTATTTTTATGCTCACTCATATTTAAAATTGAACGTTAAGAATACATTACATTAACATGATAGATAAGAATATACATCATGTTAATGTGATGTGTGAGCTCACTCTTCTCAGTTAAGTTCTCAAATTATGGTTATAATTAATAAATACCAATAGTTATAAAACTATTGGTATTTATTAATTCAAAGTTCAGGTATAAAACCTTTAAATAAAAGATAGAAGTCTACATACATTGATTAACGCATAAGAGGATAGGCAGGAGAGCATAGGAGGCAGTGACCATGCTTTATTTATTTTCATTATATTCTTCATGAACCCTGGTTTAGGATTGTTTTAATTTGGAATTATAGCAGAATGTATTTAAAGTTGTCGGAGAACTTACTCTGTGGTTTGTTAATACATCATTAATGTTATATCCAAATAAAACTAACACAGGTTTTGTTTGGTGATGTAGTATGTGGCGGTTGCTGTTCTTCTGTTGTAATTTTCTTAGAATGTTTACATTTCGGGTGAAACGCACCGTGATACGCACTAATTGTTTTATTCTACGCCGATAACTTGTAAAAGTATTATGTGTTTTCATTACTCATAACTAGCTGACCCGATAGACGTTGTCCTATCTTAAACGAACTGTCAAACTCGCAAGGTAAAAATAATCGTTAGGTTTTATGAAATCATCCAATATTCAGCTCAATTTTCTTAAAATTTCTTTCCGTAATAACATTCTACAGAGTATTAGAAAACTTAAAAAAAGATGAATGAAATCGGTAAAGTCGACCTCAACGAAGAGTTGGACCATAGTCTACTACGCTAGCCCTATTCGGGTTGGCAAACGTCACATATCTTCGAGAACATTATGGAGAACTCTCCGACTTGCAGGTTTTCTCGTGATGTTTACCTTCACCGTTAAAGCGAGCCATAATTAACTACATATTTAATACGCACATAACTTCGAAAAGTCAGAGATGCGCGCTTTGGGATCGATCTCGAGATCTCTGTGTGGCAGTCCAACGGTCTTCCAATAGGCTATCGTTGCTTATTAGACTTAAGTATACTTAATAATTATTATGGTGTCCCTAAGGAAATGCTGTGCATATTTGTAATTGGCGAGCACACGACGTTGCCTTAGATAATGATAATGTAAATGTTTATTCTGTTAATATCCTTACTAATATTATAAATATGAATGTGTTTGTTTGTTTATTTGTTATGCTGTCGCGCCTTAATTACTTATCCGATCATCATGAAATTTTGTATGCACCTTGTCAGGGGTACAAAAAAGGACATAGGATACCTTCATTTAGAAAAAAGTACTGTTGTAAACCTACCCTCCCAACATTTACAAGAGCGAAGCCGCGGGCAAAATCTAGTGCCTAATAAATAAATATAATAGTATGTATCGCTGTTTATGTGTACTTGTGCGTGTATGACGCCAGATGGCTGTGTTGTCATTTTAACATAGAGGTGCTTTGCTGGGCGAGCCAGCTTATTCTTACCACTACTAAATAAATAACCATGGTGGCCTCTGCCACTATGTACACTAAAATGTCAAAATAACATCACACACCTTTGTGACGAAGCAGTACTGAATGTGACTGCTGTGCACGAGGCCCTGATGGGTTTGAGACTTTGATGCCCAGGTCGGCCAGTGTTATTGGGTTTTCTGACAAAATATAGTCGGTAGCAGCGCGGAGAATTAAAGTTCAAACATTTGTATAAGTACAGCACAAACCCATGAAAAAATCATTAGACCGTATGTTTTTCTAAAACAAATAAAACGCAAGTAATACAGAGATCCTGTCAAATTTCAATCTCGATCAAACAATCCAAAAATATTTTACCTCGATATCACACCAATACATTTTCCTCATTTATAAATAATATCTATATTAAGTCCACTAAAACGTACGGGATCAGATAATATAAGAAAAGTCGAACAAACAGGGTCTCTAGGGCTAGGAAATGTTGCTTTTTTCATAACTTTTAAAGTTTGAGCGCGGTTTGAGTAATGAGGCGCCATGACAGGTCGGTGACGTCACCGCTGGTCATAAATTATGAACGGCGGGACAAAACTTCGCCATTACCAAGACTTGCCACTATAACCGTGTATTGTGAACTGTGACGACTAAAAACTGATCGAGTCGACCTACCACTTACTATTTGTTATAAAATATACCAATATATTATTTTCTTTTAAAAAGACTATAGCGGACGTAGTGGTTCAAGTGGTCGCCTCGCCACTGCCATTGCTCCGCGTGGGTTCGATTCCCACACAAGATAAAAAATTGTGTGATTCACGACTAGTTGTTAAAGATCTGAGTGTTCTGCCACATTCTGGAATTTATATATTAATACGAGAAGCAAAATCTTTGTACCCCTTTTTGCGAAAATTGCGCGGTCGGAGGAGTATGAAATTTGGCACAGTTAAAGTTTATATGGGGACAGAGTGCATTTTTCACACGCAGTCGAATTGCGTTCGTAGTATTTCGTCATTGTTCGTCTGACGTCGTACAATTCTTCGTAACTGGGGTTCATATAGGTACCTACCTTATTTATATGTAATAAAAAAAGAAAACAATGTAGGAAGCTTAGGAATAATATCGTCAATGAAATAGTATAGTTAAGTAAATAATAATTTGTTTGAAAAATATAGGTAAATTAACCTGTATACTTTGGCAAAATCTTAATGAAATGTCATTATAAGGGTAAAGTTATAGACAATAAAACCTTAATAATGATCAAATTATATTAATTAAATAATATTCGTCGGCCTCGATGACGTAGTGGTTAGTGTAACCGACTGCCACGCCTGAGGTTGCGGGTTCGATTCCCGCACAAGACAAATATTTGTGTGCATGAACATAGATGTTTGTCTTGGTCTGGGTGTTTCTATGTATGTATTTACAAAAAAAAAGTATATATGTATGTTTATCCATTGTCTAGTACCCATAGTACAAGCTCTGCTTAGTTTGGGCTAGATAGTGTTGTGTGTATGTGGTAGAATATTATTATTAATATTAAAATTTAAATCAATTATAGTCGAATTTTGACCACTAGCCGACCAGTATTTATAAAGGGCCCCGTAAAACAACCAGATATATTGTAGAAGTCTTTACCACAAAAATACGGTTAGGTATTTATATTATGTCTTGTGTCACGGAGGACCTTAGAAATGAAGTACAAGTTTTATTTTTACTAGATTTTGCCCGCGGCTTCGCTCGCATAAATGTAGGGTAGGTTAGTTAAGTAGAAATTTCATTTTTCTGGATGAAACCCTATTTGCTTTCCTGTTCCAAAAGTAAATAATAATAATATCAGCCCTTTATATGAAATTATCAACTGCTAGGCATGAACTTCTTCTCGGTTAGAGAATGGTTAGGACATCTCTAACCGAGAAGAAGTTCATGCCTAGCAGTCTACCACGCGCTAGCCCAGTGCGGGTTGGCAGACTTCACACATCTTCGAGAACATTGTGTAAAACTCTCAAATAAGCTGGTTTCTTCGCGATTTTATACTTCACTAACTAACTAAGTATTTAACACGCATATAACTTCTAACAGTTAGAGATGCGTGCTGTGGGATCCAATTCGGGACCTCTCCGAAGCAGTCTAATGGTATACCAGCTAAGCCATCGCTGCAATACTTGGTTGCTTTAGAGCTATGCCAAACAGGAATAAAATTGCGCCTGAAATTAAACTACTTTATGCGGATTTTAAATCGTTATTTATTTAGTAAATACTACTATTACATAATTTTGAAACTATTTAATTACTACTGTCAAAAGTAACTACTATTTTAAGCTACTTAAATTATTAAACTATATCGATTTATATTTACACTTTTCCCGCTGTTTCGGTTGCCATTCAGCAGTCATGGTGACCTTTTGATCGATACACTCATATACATATATGTATGTACATGACTAAGCACAATGTGTCTGACTTTTAAACGCTAATAAATCTTATAAAATGCTTTGTTTTCTTATTTGTGTTGTTAATTATGTAGTTAAACTCATTCCAATTCATATTATGTTCATCCATATTATTATAAAATC
This sequence comes from Catocala nupta, assembly GCA_963675205.1. Lineage (NCBI taxonomy): Eukaryota > Metazoa > Arthropoda > Insecta > Lepidoptera > Erebidae > Catocala > Catocala nupta. The sequence continues at coordinate 25,471,224 of OY776082.1, forward strand.
ACATAAAGGAAGAAATCGTAGTTTGACACCGAGAGCACGCTTCTGTTGCGGATTAATGTCATGAAATCTAATTTATTTGAAATTATCCCAACATAATTTAATTAGTAATTATATATTGCAATACGGATATTAATTACTAACGCAGGATAATTGTTCCTCAAATGACATAATGTCCATATTTTCCTTATTTTGTCCATATATGGCAAATGTAACTAGGTATTGGCAAATATCGTTAAACAGAGTTTCGACGCAGTAGTGAGTGTTTATTTGCATGATGTACAATTTAAGTGTGATGGTGTTCTGTAAGATATTTATTGTGACGTTAAGTTTATATGGCAACGTTGTTATTGGAACAAGTAAGTAACTTACGTATGAAGTTTATGAGTGACATGGCAATAAGTTTCGGCTACTACATATAGCAGCCGATTAGCGACGTAAATTGAAATATGTCTCGCTTACAAGTTAGTGTTGATTTCCGACAGTAAAGAGAATTTTACTGAAAATCTTTATTTATAAGCCTTTCGATCAAATATGATCATATCAATGCTAAATGGACTTTAATATCTAAATGTATGACTTGAAGGCGATAGTACTCTAATAATTCTCAAATTGAGCAGTCAAATATCTCCCTCAGACACAGAGCACATTCCGTCAATAAGTTCACTGAGTTCCCTAAAAATACTTTGTTGCGTATAATATTTGTCTCCCTCACTGATTGCCACGCCCTTTTTTGTGGAACAAAGTTGTTATCAAGTTTGTTTGTTTATTATATATTAATACCCCGACAGACGGTTGCCTTGTATAGACAAAAAAAAACAAATCTAAACCATCCTCGAATCCACTTGAACACACACAAAAAAATTCATTCAAATCGGTCCAGCCGTTTAGGAGGAGTTCACTGTCAACACACCTACAGAAGAATTATATATATAAAGATGTAGACTGCGTGATGACGTATTGGTTTAAGTCGTCGCCTTGACATTGGCACAACGCTCGGCACACACAACACAAACATTTGTATAATACACAAATAGTTTTTTCGTGTTTGGATGTTCTTTGTGTTCGTGGGTTGAATTTATGAAGTCCCCCGTGACACAGTATACATTCCTAGCGCGGAAACTGATACATCAGAAAAAGTATAAAAATAAACCATAATATACACAAATGAAGTAAAAAGTCATTTTATCAAATATTGTTAGATAAATGACGGATAACATTGCATATTTTTGTTATAGAAGAAATCCTTACTAATATTATAAATGCGATGTAAGATTGTTTGTTACGCTTTCAGGCCTTACTGCTCGACCGATCATCATGAAATTTTGTACACACGTTGTCAGGAGTATAAATAAGTTATGTCCTTTTTGTGTGTTTTTGTTTAGGTACCTTTCATCAAGAAAAATAATATAAAAGTAAACTAGTAATTTTATAGTAAGTATCCTTTAGAGACGCTGTTTTATTAAGAGACTGACCAGTTACATCTGTCCCTTATGTGTGGGGTCAGCAACCTACAATCTGTTCAACATTAAGAACCTTTACGTTCTTTAACAGAATCCGAAAGTAACAATTCGTCGTCTCCACTTATAATCCTTGTGAACCATATGGAGTTAGCTACACAATTTGATAACAGAAGAAACTTGTATGAAGCTACGTATTATTACGGTGAAGGTGACTTGATCGAAGCAACTTGTATCAACGAAGCATTTGAAGATAACCTACGACTAGTTTACCACTACGCCAAATCACAACACGGTAAATATTCATTATCTATACTATAATATTATAAAGAGGAAAAACGATTTACGATATACGATTTTAACGTTTTTACTCAAAAACTATTAAACCGATTTTGAATATTCTTTTCTAATATAAATCTATATTATCACCGAGTAACATAGGCTAAAATTATTGGGTAAGAAATCGTGATAGTAAAAAATCTGATACTTTCATTTCAAACACCCAGTCTGAAATGAAAGTATCAGTATTTTATTCCAAACAGCCAGCGTAAATTTTTGGGCATACATAATCTAACTTTTCTTTTTATTTTGTTCCCGTACCCAAAATATTTTAATTGATAATAGAAAATATTCAATTTAACTCTGATGACTTTAAATTATACCGAAAAGCAGCTTAGTATGCTGAACGACTACAAAAATCATACAATAATTTACGTGCTTTATTAACTATATCTCATAATAATTGGAAATAAACATGTCTTATCTCTAATCTAAATAAGTAAGGCAGTAAAATTTACTTCAAAAAAGTAAAATTTTCTGATTTATACGGTTCATACCTTCAGTCTTGGAAAAAAGAGGAAATTAAAGACACAATCAATTAGCTACACACAGAAGCTATATTTTAACAAAAATATCAAATAATTAATTATCGGTCGCTGTATGTGTGCAAGAAAATATAGTTTTCAACAAGATTCCACTTGGGTCAACGAACCTTATTCTTCGGTTGCCCCCAGAATAAGTTTTATTATAATTGGCACGCGCTTCTTTACCATGTGTAGCGGATGACATAATTGCATTCAAATTAATTCGAATATTTCATGCTAAAACGTATCGCGTTATATAGAAGTATTTGAATTAAATTCGAGAGCCCATCACTAGAAATAAACGAGAAATAGAAAGATATTACCAAAATTTTTTTAATAAATACATTTGAATGCAATGGAATGCATTGCTTGCTACCGACTAAACCAACCACGATATGCCAACTCGCTGCCTTGGATGGTGGGTGGATCGCTGAAACTGAAAAGCCATGTCCACCTGACCCAGGTAGATGTGCTTCTAATTTTTAAAGTAAATTATACCTAACTATCCACAGAGTCGTTTAAGCCCAATGTCTCGTCACAAGCGACAGCAGCCACCATTCGTTTTCGAACGAAGATGGACGCTGCACATAACAATAGCTATTTATACTGCACACGCGACTACCGTTTCGCCCAAATAAAAGTTACTTTCGTCTTACAGAAGATATTTTTTGGTAAGTTACAAAATTTTCTTATTAAAATCATTTGTCGTGCAAAATTTCATCAGTTACACAGCGTAATTTTCAAAGTAATTTTGTGTTCTCTTTGCTGAAAACCGTAAGGATCTACACCATGCATTTTTATTTCAGAATCAATTTCAAAACTATGGCTTTCTCATAGGCTGTTGTCAAAAACTTATTTAATTTCGCGTATTGGTAGTCGAGCAAACATTCATAAACGATGTTGTATTATGTCAAGAAAGCACAATTGAATATGCACGGATGGCGTAGTAGTTTAAGTGGTCACCTAGTCTAGTGCCGCCACGCCGAGAGTTGTGGATTCGATTCCCACACGAGACAAAAATTTGTGTGATCCACAAATGTTTGTTCTAAGCCTGGGTGTTCTTTGTGTCCGTTGTTTGAATGTTTTAAAGTCCACTGCGACACAGGAATTATTTCTAGTGCGGGAGTTATCTTTATACAGCGTACGGACGAGGGTGGAATAGGTATTCTACCCTCACGCCAAAACACCAATTTAAATGGCGCATGAAATAAATGAATTACTATCACCACGGTCAGCATTATGAGGGTGGACAACTAATATCACTCGTGATAGGCAAAGGTATAAAGGGGAATGTAAGAGCTAGTACACAGATACCACGATCGAGGTATAGCGTGCAGCATCGATGGTTTAAGAAGCTGGGTGTTTTACCTAAAACAACTGTATGCAATCGTGCAGTATTATATTGTAAAATGTCATCATTGGTTAGACATATTTCCTCTTTATAATATACACAAATATCATAAAATAATAAATATTATAGAGAAAAGATCTGTTTGTTTGTAACCGATAAACTCTGAAATAACTGAACCGATTTTAATCAGTATTTCACAAAGCTACTCTATACATAGTAACGTGGGCTATATAACACACATGACGCTACGACTCACGAAAGTGGAACAGTAATTAATAAATGTGAATGAACCGCGGCAGAACTAGTATAAAATAAATCAATAAAGATGAAACATTTACTGTAGGAATTTCGATAAAACTAAAACACAGACAGAGCATGCCCTAGATAACTACAAAGAATTTTTTCATCCCGGTACACATGAGATGAAATAGGAGAACGCCTCTGATAGAATCCTTACTATAATAAAATGAATGCGAATGTGACTTTGTTTGTTTGTTACGCTTTCACGCCTTAACGACTCGACCAATCATTATGAAATTTCGCATACAAGTTGTCAGGGGAACAAAAACGGACATAGAGCATTGACGCATCGCATACCCCTCTCTGGGGGCGGGCGGAGGGGCTATGTCAGTCTCACCGGGGTAAAAGAAAGATGGTAATGATAATAAGAATGGACCTCCCGGTAATACCGACTAAACCTACCACGGTATTCCTCGACAAAACCGCAATCGGTGGGGCCGCGCGAATCATTTTCACAAGCACTCGCGACCCCGCCGAGGTTTCAGCCCACCGTATGAAACGGTAGGCCACTACACGATAACACCTACCCTTTGGTCACCACTACTTTTAAAATCACTACTGTCCCCCCTCCTAGAGGGGAGACGGACACGACACAGAGGCGCGCGTGGAAACACTCACGCCACCTGGTACTGATCGGATGGCGGGCAAGCCCACGAAGCCCGCCACCCCCAGGTCAAACCTCAGGGTGGCTGGAGGTCATCTCGCGCCCTCCGGCGCCCGGCTCCGCCGAAAAGTACTGTTACTAACCTAACCTTGGTAACCTTTATTTAAGCGAGTGAAGGCGCGTGCAAGATTTAGACAAGTAATAAAATAAAAGTATAACAATCGAAGTGTAAATTTCTTTATTACAGGCTACATGAATTTGAAAATCAACGGGCTTCCAGTAAGGCCAATAAGATCGCAAGAATATGTAATTGTGTTAAAAGGGAAAATGTTTGACATCCTATACATTGAATATGAAGCAATATCCAAAGATGTTATATTAGGCTATCCAAGTAATGTGCCTTCGTGTGGCAACGTTGGTAAGTTTATTTACTTCTCTTGGAGTGACAAGTACAGTCAGCGAAATAAGTAGCTGAACATTGAACTAATTTTGTAAACGTAATACTGAAATGCCAAATTATTATACAAATTCAAATTCAATTTATTGCATTCCATAATATACATTTACAGGTAAAATAAGTAATTATGGACTCTGTAGGGCACAGCACTATTATTTTTAAAAGTTTAGTTTTGATACAATTTTTATCAGCTTTTGGATCTAATTTAATTAAATTTGTATTAAACATAATTATTAACTGTTTATTTGGTGCTATATATTTATAAAATTATTTATTGATATTTTAATCTATTGCATTTATTACTACACAATGTTATCACAAAATTTGTTTACTATCCATTATATATTATTTTATTACATAGTTATTAATTATATGATAATATGAATAAGTGAAGGTAGGCAAGTCAAGTGCCTTCTACCTATGCGACGTCCTATAAGTACATTAATTTTGAATACAATTATTATTTTAAAATCATATTAATTAATTTTATGTCTTTATATGTTTGTAATATTCAGTTAATCATTACTATGTAGTTGCTTTTATGTTTAGAATTTATAAAAATATTCTGTAGCTATTTAATATTTAATAAAATAATACCAATTGTGATTAAGTCAATTATATCTCAATTGTATGTATTATGAAAATAAGGTTAATCTACAGAACAGAATATATAGAACGGCCTTGTAGGCGGGGTAGGCGCGCCAAATGAAGCAGGGGCAACGCTCATACTTCAATCGTTCAATTGTTTTCGTTTATTGACAATCGCGTTCATACTGTGATTTCGTGCAAAGTTCGGCAAAACAATAAGTATAGAGCCATCTTGCGGTGTTGTAACCTGTAAGAATATAATCTAGGTGTGGCCCGAGGAGGGATTTCTTTTCACCGGTTTCTTAGAAACATTTAAATTTAAAAAGAGAAAGATTGAGCGACAGACATACAGACGCGGCGGTGGACTTTGTCTTATAATGTGCAGTGATCTTTTCCTGTGATGAATTTGATATAAATGTGAAAGTTTATGAGGATGGATGGCATCCTCATAAACTTTCACATTTATATCGTCAGTAGGACGTGTAATCCACAAAATTAATTGATTGTTCTGATTCTGGTTATATTTTGTATACATATATGTGTGAGTGTGCAAAGTCCCTCGCAACACAGAGTCTGATTAGTGCGGGCGAAGTCTTTATATGCTTTAGACGCATCAATAGTAAATAGTAAAAAGCATAATAGACAGAATAGATAAACAGGACGAAAACGACTCCGAATTTGGGGGAATTCAAAAGCTAGTTGGTATATTATTCGCGATAAAAGAAATAGATTATAAGAAAATTAATTTCGTCCAATTCATGACAAAAATTCAAACAAAAAATAAAAAATATGCCATAAAACAAATATATGAACCAATCGGCCTCGATGGCGTAGTGGTTAGTGTCACCGACTGCTACGCCTGAGGTCGCGGATTCGATGCCCGCACAAGTCAAACATTTGTGTGCATGAACATGGATGTTTGTCTTGGTCTGGGTGTTTCTATGTATAATAATTATATATGTATTTACAAAAAAAAATGTATATATGTATGTTTATCCATTGTCTAGTACCCATAGTACAAGCTCTGCTTAGTTTGGGCTAGATGGTGTTGTGTGTGTGTGGTAGAATATATAGAATATAGAATCCACTAAAAAATCATAACGGAATACATGCTTTACATAGAAATTTATTTAAATAGATATGAACATGTTATAATTAATTATGATTATTGTCTATAATATCTTCTACTATTTTATTATCATTACTAGGTATCCTAACATAATATTATAAATTCGAAAGTGAGTTTGTTTGTTTGTTGCGCTTTGACGCCCTTATTACTCGACCGATCATCGTGAAATTTCACGTTTCACGTTGTGATGGGTACAGAAAAGGATATAGACATACATACATTTTTTTGGATGAAACGTATTCATCCAGAAAATGTACTGTTCCTGAACGAGCGACGGCGCGGGCAAAAACTAGTTTATCATAAAAACAGGGTATTTTATTGATTGCAGGTAAATATGAGAAAATATTAACCAATGCAGTTAAATTTAATGCAAATGACGTACAACTGAATTATTGCGTATATCACCAGGATTATAACACGACGAAAATCGTTTTGCTCGATATATTAACCATCGAGTTGGTGCCATTACCGAGAAACTTGTCTTTTGGTAAGTTTTTATATTGTTTTACAAAAAAACAGCGCGTGTGATGTTGAAGACAATCTTTCTTCTTGTGTCGTTTACAAACATAAACGTCTTATAAAAGTATTAACTAGATTGAAATTGAACTAAACTTGGTCAAAGTAAAAACTGCACAATCACTATGTCCGCTCGACACACTCATTATTACTAGGGTGGAAATAGTCTTTCGAAAATTAGTGCGTGCTCGTTGAATATATACCCAATCATAATCAAAACAGACATTACATAATGACGTCACGCGCCAACACATATTGTTTGTTTCGGTATTCCCAAAGTTCGATAACTACCTTTTGAAATTATAATCAGAAAGAGTCACGATATATCAATCTGCATTTTTTTTATACAACCGAGGTGGCAAGCACTCATGCGGTCCACCTGATCGTAAGCGGTCACTCTAGGCTATGGACGCCTGCAACACCAGAGGCATCACTTGCGCGTTGCCGACCCTTTAGAAAAGAAAGAAGAGAAAAAGGAAGTGGGAAGGAGAAGGAGCGGGAAGAGGGAAAAGGCACTCTGGACTCACCGAACGAAACACAACAGTAGGAATACTGCTATTTCTCGTCGATATCCTGTGAGAGGGTAGTCCTTTCCCGGTCGAGCCCGCTCATTCATGCTGAAATCAGTGAGGCTCTACTACTCAATAAAGAATTGTCCTACTACAGAGCACAGGCCTCTTCTCATTGTGAGTAGGGTTAGGCCATAGTCCACCACGCTGGTGCAGTGCAGGTTGGCGGACTTCACATATCTTTGAGAACATTATGGTGAACTCTTAGACATGCAGGTTCCTGACGACGTTTTCTTTCACCGTTAAAATCAAATGCTCACAGACCTGGATTAACACACAAGATATTATTTATTCAGGCATGCGTTCTCGTGACCTGGACACGGGTGAAGCAGGATTTAGAATCTAGTGTAATTAATAATATAAATGCGAATGTTTGTTACTCGACCATTCATTACTAAATATCGGATACACGTTTTCCGGGTAACAGAAAAGGTCATGGGGTACCTTTGATCAAGAAATAAATGCTGTTACTCTAAATGTAACCTTATCTAATCTACATTTAGGCGTGCGAAGCCGCTTATAAAATCTAGTCTATTATAAATTGTATTATTGTTGCAGATAACATACCCTCTGTCACGACGAATTTATTACCTAACAATTTGAAGTTGGGCAAATACGTTGAAGCGTCCCAGCCAGTTGCTTATGAATATAACGATGGGGACCATTTCTTAATGAACTGTTCAATGGAACGGTGGTTCTTACAGGACGACCATTCATACTTAGAGTTCAATGACTCAGGTATTATTCAATTATATATCTTGTATGAATGCCTCGATGGCGCAGCGATAGTGAAGGTCGTGCTGAGCATGAGGCAAAGTGTTACTGGGTTTATCTGTCAAGAAATTCTCAGAAGCAGTCCATGTTGTTACTGAAAGTTTCTTTAACACAAAATGTACAATTATTGTGATTGTATAAGGGCGCCTTCATATTTACCGCTTTATCGCCGCCTTATGTCTGTCTATCTGTATGTTTGTACGCGCATCACGCAAAATCTATCGCACGAACCACAGTTGAATTATTAAAGGTCTAGCTTAAAATCTGGCGCATTATAATACACATATTGACACTTCCAAATTCAATGCGTACAAAGTCACGGGCAATACTTATTATTACTAAAATAAAAGGAAACTTCCATCTCATTCTGTGACGAGGCCCGCACTCAGCGGCGAAACAGTTTATAAACGAATCTCTTGTCTCTCTCTGTCTCTCTCTATAATTAGTTCCCTGCTAGTTTCAAACGCATCCAAGTCATACCACTTTTCATTTTGGATTTTGATACACAGCTGATATAATTTGAATATTGAAACTAAGAAATGATGTAACTTATTTTGAATTTCAGTGGATAAGAGTATGAAAATCGTTAGTAAAGACTTAATTCTGAGCTCTGCAGATCATAGAAAGAAACTTATATGTTATTTGTGAAATGATTCCAATTGCAATACAGTACTAGGCTCTATGCAAGTTATATTAATGTGCAACAATATTATGCATAGAAATTCATACGTTAAATTAGTCAAACACAACATGTCTGGTGAGTTATTCAAATTTTTTTTATTTAAGAAATAGACAACTCACACTCTAGGATTAAATCCTGTGTCGCAAGCGACTTTACAATCATTCGAACAACGGATATATAGAATACCCAGAGTCGGAACTATTATTATTTGTGGATGGCACAAGTTTTCTCCGTGTGAGATTCAAACCGTGGTGTAGCAGCGGTGACGAGAAATTAATGGGAACTCTATTTGGCTATTCCAAATAGAGTTTTTCTTACTTGGTTAGCTCATTGGTTCTAATTTGTGGATGGCTCAAATTTTTGTTCCATGTGATCATAAAACCCACAATACTCACACAAACGAGTACGTCATCCGTGCAATCGAGTAAGTTTTATCTAAGTATAGTCGCAAACACGACATTTTATCTAAACTTAAATAGAGGCTCACGTCTATAAAATGTTAAATCTCAATTGCACTTGTATTTTTATACAAAAGTATTTAAGGAAAATATAAATAACTATTACATTTATTTGTTAATGTAAATCTACACTAATATTAAAAAGAGAAAAGATTTGTATTTTTCGTTTTTGTTAGTAATGAAAAATCTCAAAAACCACTGCACCTACCGCAACCTATTTAAGAAATTATTTAATGTTATAGTAGTTGTATTGAGTAACATAGGTCATATAACATCACGCTACGAGCCACGGGAGCGGAGCTTAAACGTGAGTGAAGACGCGAGGGACGGCTAGCTATTACAGTAGAGAAAAACTAAGTTTATTTGCTTTAAAGAACACAAGTATTTTCTAATCATTTATTTACATAAAAATATGGTTCTTTGGCAGGTTTCGAGAGCTTTTATAAATGATTAATTGTTAAAAACAATATTTTGACTATGTAAATCAAGTCTTTTCGTTTATACTTACTGTCGCCTGCGGCTTCACCCACGCTTGTGATGAATTCTCCATTGTGACTTGTAGCGCGATGTTTTAAAAGAAGCTTTCCAACGGTAAAATAATGATTAAAATCGGTCCAGTAGTTTCTGAATATGTTCATTACAAATATGAATACTTGAAAAATCTTTTCTCTATATGATCGTATATATAAAATTCTCGTGTCACAATGTTAGTTACCATACTCCTCCGAAACGGCTTGACCGATTTTTATGAAATTTTATATGCATATTTAGTAGGTCTGAGAATCGGCTACTATCTATTTTTCATACCCCTTAGTGATAAGGGTTGTCCACACCTAACATTTTTTTTTAATCTTTTATTCAAACCTTTTTTTAATGGCAAAACAACGTTTGCCGGGTCAGCTAGTATTATTATAGAAGTTTAAATATATAGATTTGTCTCAGTTTGTATTGTCTTTTATCGATACTATATACGAGACATCGATATTTATACGAGTTGTGGTTTCTTATATAATCAATCGTAAATGCAATCTTAAAATTCACTTTTATTTATGCTTAAAAAAACTACGCACTAGAAATAATCGCTGTGTCGCGGAAAACTTTACAAAAATTCAAACAACAGATACAAAGAACACCTAGACTCAGAACAACCATTTGTGTATCACACATATCTTTGTACTGTGTGGGGAACACACACACAGAACACACGGCGACACGGTGGTAGCGAGGCAGCTACCTAAACCAGTGGTCGGCAACCTTGACGTCCAAAAGAGCCAAATTATTCACAAGTGAAATCTATTCAAAGAGCCATTTTTAACTTAAATCTTGCTTTAGCAAGAGACATTTTGGGAAAATTAGGATTAAAGTACACTCTCGAGCTTGCCTTTGTCATATTAGTCTTAGTTTAAATAACAGTAAATTAAATACAATTTGTTATTATACTTATGAGGCAAGATAATAATTAATATTCCGTGTCTGTACTAAGCATTTCGTAGAAGAGCCACAGTCGAGGTGTCGAAGAGCGGCATGCGGCTTGCGAGTTGCCGACCACTGACCTAAACCAATACGCTGCCCGTGCTTTTTCTTTATTATTCATATATCGTTATACATTTTAAGGCATTGTTTACTTTATTTATACATTTTAAGGCTCGAATTATTCATTGGTTGTCTCTATCAGCGTGAGTATGATTATGATCGGCCTGGTCATAATCGCTATTATATACTACTGCAGGAAAGCCAAAACATCCATCGGTACTAAGGTACGTATGACTTTTTTTTGTTATCTTTCCCAAAACCCACGACGGAGTGTAGAAGGGACTCGCAGCCATGAGGTGCACAGGAAAGTTTTTTGGCTCCAGCCAGAGACGAACCCTTTTTTTTAACGTGAAGAATGCATTTACATTTACATACGTGTCCGCGGGCAAAGTGGAGCGAAGAGGTTATGTCAGCTGACCCGGAGAAAGATGGAATTCCCCAGGTACTACCGACTAAAACTATCACGGTGTGCAAACTCGCTGTCTTGAATGGCAGGTGGGTCGCAGCCACAAACGGACCTACCTAAACTATTTCATACATAATATCATAGTAGTTTTAAATCTGGTATGAAAGTGGTTAAATTGCGATGTGTAGCAGTAATATAAACTCCGTACGGCTTGATGATATAATTGTAAGACTATGAATATATATAAATTAATTTATATTATTTTAGTATTATATGGATTGATTTTATATTACTTTTTTTGTATACAAATGACAAGGAGTCATCGTCGTAGCGCGTCGTAGGAATAGCGCGTTGTAACGTTGCCGCTCCGCTCGCATTGCGCTCGCGACGTGAATAAATAATAACTTAAGTTCGTAAATGGAGTGTCAAAAATGCAAAAAAGGACTATCCAAGAAAGGATCTCATTTCCTATGTCAAGGTCAGTGCCAAGGAACCTTTCATAGAAGCTGCGTAAAAGGATTGGTAGCTGATTTGAAAGCGGGTAGAAACAGATTATACTGTAATAACTGCGAAGAGGATGAGTCGGAAATCGAGGAACAGGAAGGAGATGACCGAGAACCTGACAAGATCCTAAGGGATATTCAAAAAAATGTACGTGTAATCCCTGGACTCATGAAACAGCTTGATTCCATAAAACAGAGTATGTCCCTGCTGTCCGATAAATACGACACTCTGCTAACGGAACATGAAAAATCAAAAGTTAAAATACATAAACTAGAAAAGACCGTAGAACACATAAACAATAAGTGTACATATTTGGAAAAATGCAACGTCGCCTTAGAACAACGAGTGCACGATTACGAGCAAACTGCACGTAAACATAACCTCGAAATTGTGGGTATAGAACAGATGCCGGATGAAAACTTGAAGGAAATAATTAACAAGATTGGAAAGATGATTAACGCCAGCAGCGACGATATTGATTGGGTGAGGAGAAATCAACCACGAAAACAAGGAGTCAAAACTGCTTCAATAATCGTAGGATTTAAGACCTCAGGAACCGAATCCCGCGACGCCTGGCTGACCCAACGTCGGAAACTCACGGATGTAACGAGTGATAAAATAACCGGTGGAACCCACAATAGTAAAATATATATAAATGAAGATTTGACTAAGGCTACAAGAACATTACTATGGAAAACAAAGAAAGAACTACACAAAATATACAAGTATATCTGGGTGTCTAAAGGTAAAATACTGGTTAAGAAGAATGAAGGTGAAAATTCGATCTGGGTGAGATCTGATAATGATATCGGCGATCTACTTAATACAAAAACATAGGTCCATAATTAATGTGTGTTCTTATTCTATATAAATACATAATCATGTAAGTAAGTGTCTAAAAACTTTATCAAAATTCACGACCCTAGACAATATTGAAATAATTACTGATAATACGATTACAGCAGTTGAAATAGAAAATTTAAACATTTGGTTATCATCTATAAAATATAAAAATGACTTTTGTATAGTACACATAAATATAAGATCTTTAAAAAAGAATTTTAACGAATTATCAGTTACTTTACACAATAATTTAAAATACATCGACATAATAATAATTACAGAACCAAACATTAATTTTGATTCGATAAATTACTATAAGATTATAGGATTCGATATCTATAGTGTAACAAGAACGGGGCGAACCGGGGGAGGCGTACTTGTTTACACGCGTGAGTCATTAAAGGCCCGAGTGAACGAGTCGGTAGTGACACAAAATATGCACTCGGCAGAGTGCGTTTCCATTGCGCTCGACAATTGCGGGAGTGATCCGGTTCATTTGTTATGTATTTACCGACCTCCAAAAATTAACAAAAAAGATAAAATAAAACAATTTCTCGAAGATTTACGTAACATTTTAGAACATTTGCCAATAAAGAATAACTTAATTATATGTGGAGATATAAATATAAACTTATTGAAAAGCCAAGATAGCCATGTAATGGAATATGAAACTTTATTAGCGGAATTCGGATTAATTAAATGCATAAATAAAATAACACGCAAAGAAATCATGAAAGGAAATATCGTTGAATCATGCCTAGATCATATATATATTAGGGCACCGACTGCACATATAAATTCTGCGGTAATACAGCATAAAATATCGGATCACTTTATGGTGTCGGCCGCAGTGCGGTGAAACCGCGCTCCTCAGAGTAGCGTACGCGCTGGCAACAGCGCATCACTCGGGCGATTAGCCGACGAAAGGAATGGGAGAACCATACCTACCACGTATCGCCGCCGCGTTCTTGATAATCGTTTAGTTAGAGAGCGATTATTAAATACTGATTTTAAAACATTATTATCTACTGAATGTCCGGTAGAATTATATAATTCTTTTAAGCAACTATTCATCAACATCTATAATGATTGCTATAAAATAGTAACTGTAAGTGGAAGTTATAGAAATAATAAAAGTTGGGTTACGGATTATTTAAAAAAGATAATAAAGGAGAGAGATAGACTATTTAAGGTGTGGTGCAGTGATCCAAAAAATATGGTTAAAAGATAAGAATATACTAAACATAGAAATAAATGTTATAAAACCATAACTAAATGTAGAAATGAATATGATAGACAAAGTATTATTAACTGTAATAAAAATATTAAAAAGATATGGGACAGAATAAATATACTATTAGGAAATAGGAAACAATCGCTAGATACTATGATATTATCTAATATGAACATGCAGGGAAACACGAAAGTTATAGCTGATGGGTTTGCGACTACTTTTGATGAGGAAATCCAACGAATTAAACATATATGTGACGATAAATGGTTAAGTAGATGCAATTACGTGCAAAAATCTGACAAAAATATGAGATGGCAACCAGTGAGCGACAAATACGTAAGGAAAATAATTAAAAATATGAACGCTAACAAATCACCTGGGAGCGATCTCATACGGATGTCAGATTTAAAAATAATAGCTAACAAGATAAGTCCTATTATAGCTAAGTTAATTAATTTATCTGTTGAAAAACATAAATTTCCCGATAAACTTAAAGAAGCAATAATACGTCCTATATATAAAAAAGGCGACCGTAAGATATACTCTAATTATAGGCCGATAGCAATTTTATCTAGTGTTGACAAAGTGATAGAAAAGTGCATAATAAATCAACTAGGGAACTATTTAAGTACAAATAACTTAAAAATTAAAAATTTAAAAACCCCCGACAAATATCGAGGGAGTAGTGGAAAAAAATGTAATTCACCATTTTATGGTGGCGGCCATCTTGGATTTGCAATTTATCATAGTGTATAGTATTCTACTAGTCAAGCCCTTTCATTTGATACCCATATTGCGGGAGTTGTGAAAAAATATGTAATCCGCCATTTTGTGGCAGCTGCCATCTTGGACCGATTTTCATCAAACATAACTAAGAACACTCTCGACTAATGCACCTTTCAAATAAAAAAAACAAAATTAAAATTGGTTTATCCGTTCGGGAGCTACGATGCCACAGACAGACAGACACACACACACACACACACACACACACACACACACACACACACACACACACACACACACACACACACACACACAGACACGTCAAACTTATAACACCCCGTCGTTTTTGCGTCGGGGGTTAATAAATAAATCACAGCACGGTTTTCAAAAAGGAAAGGGTACCAATACATTATTGTCCAATTTTACTAACGAAATTAATAACTATTTAAACGAGAAAAAAATTGTAGTAGCAATATTTTTTGATTACAAAAAAGCTTTTGAAACTTTAGAAACAAACACGCTAATAACATCATTAGAAGAGTGTGGCGTGAAGAGGCCTCTGAAAGAATGGTTCAGAGACTACCTCACTTCACGCTGCTACCGGGTCAAGATAGGGGACACGTTTAGCGATGAAAAATTGGTCCGATGTGGGGTACCGCAGGGCTCAGGAAGCGGTCCCGTATGCTATTTAATGCATGTAAATAGCTTATGTAATGTGCTACAACATTGCTCAGCGCACATGTTCGCGGACGACCTGTGTATCTTGCGAGCCGGTACGGACCTCGCTGAAACGTGTCAACTAGTTCAGCAAGACGTGGACGTAGTAGTGAAATGGTCGCATGATAACGGAATCGTATTAAATACCGATAAAACACAATATATGATCATACACTCGCCCCACTTACCATTAAAGGAAAATCCTCTAACACTATACACTCACACTTTTGATTGCATTCATGGTAACTGTGTCAATTGTGGTTGCAAACCTATTCAGAGAATAAAATGTGTTACTTACTTAGGTATTAAAGTTGACAAGCATTTCTCATGGATAGAACATATAAATTTCTTGATAAATAAACTAAGAAGTATATTGAGTAAATTTTACCACTTAAGTTACCGAGTTCCTAGTAGCACCCTAAAAATTCTGTACACTTGTATGGTGGAATCTGTTATGGATTATGCTCTTGACTGCTATGGGCTTACATTTAAATCCTACATTGAAAAATTAGAAAACATACAAATTAGGTTCCTAAAACTACTAGTGGATAAAAAAACTAAAAATAAATATAAAAATGATTATTATAAACTTTTAAAAATTTGTAAAATATTACCGGTCAGACTGAAACATAAATATGTCGTGGATTGAGGGCTCAATAGTGCGACGGACAGCGCCATCTAGTGATTATTTTGTGAACTAATAAAATAATATCGTCACCGGAAACGCAAGCGGCGCACTACCGTTTGGACACGATCGTCGGTAGTGGGGATGCGGCGCGGACTAGGAGGAGAACGGTTGGAGGCGACACTCTTCCTCGGACAGTCACGCGATACGCTCAGTACCAACGCACGTGTTTGTTTCATTTTTGTAGAAGTAGCTACAGTAAAAATAAAGTTATTCTCAACTAAAACTATCTTTCGCTCGATTACCCAAGTTAGTGCCCACATCTACCAAGAACCATGTCAGATCGTGATGAAGACCCGGTATGTCGCATCTCGGCCGTCCACGACGCGACAAATATATTCTCGCAACCAATAACCATGGCAGACATGAGCATAGCTCATTGCTGACAAAAGTGTGTAACAATTATAACACCCGAGCGATGTCATCTGGTAAATATGTAGTACCTAGAGTTAATAATGTCTATGGAGACCGAACATTAAACAAACGTATCCCTTATATACTCAACAATTTACCAGATGAAATCAGGGACGAAGAAATAAAATATAAATTTAAGAATAAACTAAAAAAATATCTACTCAGTACACTGCCATAACTTGTCTATATGTATATATATGTGTGTATGTGTGTATATATGTATATGGGTGTGTGTATGTATGTATGTGTATATATATATATATACCTAACAGTTGTTTTTCTATTACTATTTTGTTTTTATAGATTAATATTACTATACACTTTCATAAATTATATTAAACTATGATTGTAAATCGATCCAACAGACAAACTATGTACATATAGTTTTGTTGGACTTAGTGTTAAATTGTAAGAACTATTTTATTAAATAAATAAAATAAATAAATAAATTCCACACTAGGTAAAGCTTGTGTCTCGGGGGCTTTGCAAACATTGAAACAACGGACATATAGTATATTGACATATAATGTATTGTCTTTGGCAAGACAATACATTCTTTTCCTTAGTTATATTATTAATTAATATCTGAGAATGTGTTCTTTATTTGGTGAATAATTATTTTTATTATTATTATTATCTGTACATCTTATTATACATATAAACACTTGTGACCACATATGTTTGAAAATATATCTGTTGGGGTCCAAGGGTGCGTGGCGGGTTTCTCTCATCCCAATAATTTTATTACAAGTAACGCTTAATTCGATTCAAATACCACTATAGTTTCACTTCCATGTTGATTTTTGAAATATACATATTTTTTTTTTACACAAGTATTTGTGGATCACACAAATTTCCGTCCTGTATGAAGATCGAACCCACGGCACCTGGCGCAGTGCCAGCGGGGAAACGCTTACCTAAACCAATACGCCTTCCCTGCACATAAAATACTATTTTAACTAGTTCAATATAAGCAGCCTAATAGTAGACCGGTAGAATGCCACACAGAGGTCTCGAGTTCGATGCAAAGGCGATTCTGTCTTTTTGAAGCTATGTGCTTATTAATAGTATAGTAAATGATCGCTTGATTTAACGGTGAAGTAAAACATCGTGAGGACACCTTGTGTTAGAGTTCTACAAAATAGTCTCGAAGATATGTAAAGTCTGCTAATCCACACTGGACCAGCATGGTGGACTATATGCGGCGATAGCTCAGTGGGGAGACCAACAGACTGCAATGCAGAGGGTCTCGGGTTCGAACCCACGTCGCGCACCTCTGACTTTCGGAAGTTATTTGACTTTTCGAAATTATGTGCGTATTGATTGACAATTATCGCCTGCTCCGTGCCTCGGAGAGCACGTTAAGCCGTCGGTCCCGACTGCCATGAACATCTATGGCAGTCGTTATTGGGGAAAGTCGACACAAAAGATCCCACTGGGTCGAAGTGTCGCCGGTCTGTAGTGACTGGCCCCCACACAAGATAAGATAAGATAAGATGGTGGACTATGGCTTTACCCTTCTCACACTGAGAAAAGGCCCGTAACCAGTAGTAAAACAGTTTAATACAGAGCTGATATTATACCTAATATGATTTCAGATGTTTAAGAACTCTATTCAAGATAACGATGACCCGGCGCCGAGATTAAGAGAACCAGCAGAGCAACCATCGGAGAGCTGTCCTTCAGAATATGACTATGTATACGACAAAGACATGAACGTTCTAGCTCCACGAGTATGTCCGCAACACAGTACACACACAGGAGAGCCTGAACCTAGTACTGTGGAATATGATTATGTGTACGATGGAATGATCAGGCCATAATAATAAATAGCGTAAAGAAAGAAATATATAGGTACTTATTATATCGTGATCTGTTCACAAGTTGAATTATATAAGTTATTTAGGGAAACCTGTTATTGGCTATATCAAATTAATTTACACTTACGTTTTAAACAAATTGTTAAGCAGTTCGTTTTCTTAAAAAATAAAGTAATATAAAAGGTTCTCTATTGTGTTACCTAACTTTTTTATCCATCATCTAAAGTGCCATAATTTTTTTGTCCTAATCATCATTTGTCCGAATGATAACTCGCCCGAACTTAATTTCACATAATATCACATGCCATAAAATTGAAATCCCTAAATACAATATGCCCTAAATTTGTTCGTCATAAATATTTCAATCAATAATATATAAAAGACTTAAACCGTTTTCAATAAAAGTTATAAGTCCTAAATTCAAACCATTTAATGTTTATTTATCCTAATAATGTTTTTAAAACTATTTTGTTTTACAAAGCTTGGCTTTTGTCACGGCTCTGGCGCTGCGGGTCTCCGGCGGTCCCACGCGTGCTAATCGTCGCAGACGGCTTTCGCTCACCGCCGCGGCAGAGGCTGGCTGCTCGCTCGCAGCCTCCTGCTCCTCAGCCCACGGGCCGAAGCTACGCATACTTAATTACATTCTAGGTAGGGCAGACAAGACTGCGTGGAGACGGATTCACAGCGATTCGTTTCTATCACTGCAACCTAATTTTTAGCAAATGTTTTAGGACTAAAATTTTTATTATAAATGTACATTCGGAACAATACACATTATATAATACAATACTTAGGACATATGACTTTATTTCATGCAAAATTAGAAGGTTTAATTATTATAGTACTCGATATTATGACAGAATAGTTTTGGAAGTAAAAATAATTATGTAGAGCGAAGTTTCGAATTTGTAAGTTTATAGCAAAAAATTTATGGATAATGATTTTCGGACAAAAAATTTTAGGACTAGAAAAGGAACACCGAAACAAAAAATTTAGAACGAATGCCTGACGCTGGTATTCAACGAATCACGAATATCAAACTGTAATAAAATAAATAAAAGCCTCGTACTCATCGAGACAGTACTATTAAGCCCAAATACGATTGATTGATGTTGAGTATCGAGATTCTATAGCCACCGTGCGAACTTACACGCCATCTAGGTCTATAGTACTTATTGAGCAGTAGCCGTAGTAGCCCAGAGCAGCAGTTAGATCTCGAGATCTCGGGTTTAATTCCCGTGACGGACAACTTATTATTGCGTTCTTATGTCAAGAAATTTGCAGTCCGCACGGAGTCTGGGACTGTGCCCGGCAAACTTCAAACGACAATAGACTTGCACTCCTTTACATGATACCTAAACCAAAGCTGGCAAAATGTGGTTTCAAAACACATCTGCCTACCCCCTTGGGGTTAAAGGCGTGAGACTATAATTATATATATATATATATATATAATAATATCAGCCCTATATTAAACTGTCCCATTGCTGGGCACGGGCCTCTTCTTAGTGTGAGAAGGGTTATACCATACTCCACCACGCTGGCCCAGTGCGGGCTGGCAGACTTCACATATCTTCAAGAACTTTATGGAGAACTTTCAGGCATGCAGGTTTACTTACGATGTTTTCCTTCACCGTTAAAGCGAGCGATAATAAATAAACATGTAAAATTACAACATTCTATAGATACTATGGTAAAATCGCGAAAAGGTTTACCTACATAATTAAAGCCAAAAATAGATTAACTGCCACGCCTGAGGTCGCGAGTTTGATTCCCGCACAAGTCAAATATTTGTGTGCATGAACATGGATGTTTGTCTTGATCTGGGTGTTTCTATGTATAATATGTATGTATTTACAAAAAAAAGTATATATGTATGTTTATCCATTGTCTGGTACCCATAGTACAAGCTGTGCTTAGTTTGGGCTAGATGGTGTTGTGTGTATGTGGTAGAATATGTGGTAGAACTATCGAAGCGGCGGTAGTCCAATGGGTAAGTCATTGGACTTGCGATCGAGAGGTCGCGGGTTCGAATCCCACGTCGAATACCATCTTCGCTAGCAAACTTTAAAAAATTGATGGTAGAAACTGAATAAATTTCGCTAGTAAATCACGATAAAACTGATATCGTCTTTGATAGTCCAATACCGCGTAAATTTATTTTCAAATACCCCGCACGATCCTTTAGCATTTTTTATAGGAGGAGAAATACTGATTTTCTAGAGAACTAAACCCTTATATTTTTCTTCTCTAGCACTCATTTTATAAATCACAGTTTTGCTCTTTTTATACATACGCGATATAAGACAATGTAAGTTACAATGTATTGGACTGTCAGCGACGATATACAACTGCAAATCTCTAAAAACACTAAAAACTACGCAATCTTTGAGAAGTCGAACGCGCCAGACGTGTCGATTCGATTGGACCAATAGCGTTGCGTTATGTGATGTTCAATTACCCGCGTACCTATATTTTAT
Source organism: Catocala nupta (assembly GCA_963675205.1). Lineage (NCBI taxonomy): Eukaryota > Metazoa > Arthropoda > Insecta > Lepidoptera > Erebidae > Catocala > Catocala nupta. The sequence continues at coordinate 25,492,334 of OY776082.1, forward strand.
CAAATCTTATTTATAATCATTACGTTGAAGCACATAAAGAATAATGTTATACGTGTAATTATATGTACAATAATACATAATTTAAATACAAATACTTGACCTAAACACATTTCCCATTGAAACAATAAATAATTAAAACTGAACCAATGAACATTTTCTTAGTAATGTATTATTGTTTTTAATTGCAATTGATATGATTTGTTGTATCGTAAGTTAAATAAATATTTTCTTATTTAAAACATTGTATGTTATTTTCTTTGTACGAACTATAAAATTAATAATTTTACACACACGTATTTTGATTCGTAGTGGCTCGAGCACCCGACCATTCACGTTGGAAAAAGAAATACATTATAAACTTCGTTCGGAAAGTTGAAATTCTACGGTGACTCCAAATCTGAACACTAGTGTTTTAAGCTACGTTTCGTTGTACGCATAAATCTCACTCAAATAGATTTGGACCAGAAATCGATATTACAGCGCCATCTAGGGAACGAAGCCTGTATTATCTACTAAGCCAACTACTCCTGTCATAGTAGACATGGTTAAGTGCTTGGGTTGTGGTCGCTTCCTAAAACCGATAGAGGGCATTAGGTGCTGCGGTTCAAAGTGTGGGGAAGCGTATTACCACCGTGCCTGTGTGGGATTTCTTCCCAAGGCGATTGTGGCACCCGATTGGCGCTGCCCTGAGTGCAGGAAAGGCATCGCAAGGGACAACAAGGCAGAGACGCCGGTTAGAGCTCCATGCAGCCAGATTAACCTGGACTGCACCGTCAACGACGCTAACTCACCGGGCGGTACTGCGTCCACGGTCAACCCTGAAGACGCTCAAAATAGCAGCAGCAGTGCGCGGTGTTCACGGGAGACGTCTCCAATCATCCGACCAGAGTACCAGGCCATCATTGACGAGTTGAGGGCTGTCCGTGAGGAACTCGGCGGGTTTAGGAGATACATGGAGGACGAGCTGGCGACACTGCGAGGCACCGTAGCAACATACAATGAAAGAGTAGACGGACTCGAACAAAAACTAAAGACTCTGGAGCAGCGTACGTTTGACTCTGCGAGGGTGGACAACGCCATAGACGAGCTTCGCCAGCAGCTCAATGATCGAGACCAACAACTTTTAGCCAACGACGTAGAGATCAGCAACTTACCAGAAGCTAATTCTGAGAACCCAGTACATGTCGTTCTGGCTATAAGTAAAAAACTGGGAGTCAGCGTGGACGAGCGCGACATCGTTAGCGCGGAGCGCGCTGGCAGGCGGCAGCTCAGCGCGACGAGCCCGGGCGGGCCCGCCGAGCTGCGGCCGCGCCCTCTGGTGGTGCGCCTGGCGCGCCGCGACGTGCGCGACGACCTGCTCAAACATGCTCGAGTGAGGCGAGGGGCCACCACAGCGGATCTGGACATGGCGGGACCGGAGAGGCGCTTTTACGTGAATGAGCGGCTCACTAAGTCCAATCGTCGCTTATTTCGTCAAGCCAGGGATGCTGCAGGTCAGGCCGGATTTAGGTTTGTGTGGACTAAGCGTGGGCGAATATTGGCTTGCCGTAAGCCAGGAGACCCAACCAGACATATTAGTTCTGAAGCAGATATACAAACTTTTATTATATCTACCAATGTATCTCCTTAATTATAACAGTCCTGACTTTGTGCTTTTCAATTATTATTTATTTATAAACAGATATTTGTCTTATAATATTTTGTTGGAGGAATTTGTGTGTTTTGTCAGTTACCATTTTTTCGTTCAAAGGAAAGTTTATTGGTTTTTTATTCACATTACTTTTATAAATTTATTTATTAATATTTCTTTTCTATTGGATTACACTATTCATATTATATCATATTCAGATCATACATATGCATTTATAAACTATCTTACACAAAAAATATATATATATATTTACAACCTAGGATTAATATATATCATATACACAGTACATTTAATCAAATATATACTTAATACTACCTATTTTAATACAAATACAACTTATACCTCACCATTTATCATACTAAAAACACAATACATAGTTCTCCCTGACACACAATATAAGATTTCTTTTCATAACACAAAATGCCACATAGCAAATGTTTAAAGTTTGGGTTACTAAATGCAGGTTCCCTGGCAACCAATCAAGATGAATTCTTGATTGCAATGGACCGGCATGCCGTTGATATCTTAGCTATTAATGAGACATGGTTACGACCAGGCGAAGACGGCCGGGCTCCTTGTGTCCCAGGCTACAGGCTCAAACACATTCCGCGACCGTTGTGTATAAAAGCTGGGAGAGGCGGAGGCGTCGCCTTCTTTATCAGGGATGGTACCAACGCGCGTGTGAAACAGCCAATTAACAACCAGCCGGATATCGAGCAATTATGGCTGTCCACAACAGTAAACGGCCGGAAGTTACTCATTGGCACGGCATACCGTCCACCCTGGCTCGATACCAACAAGTTTTTTGAAGGACTAACCGAGAGTATCAGCGCGTTGGCCCCATATGATAATGTTATGGTTTTAGGAGACTTCAATGTCAACATGTTGGATATTTGTAACCCCAAAATGAAAATTTTCAGTGAATTTCTGAATACTGTTAGTTTAAAGCAGGTTGTTCCAACAGCAACACATTTTGTGGGTGACAGCAGCACATTAATTGACGTTATATGTACTGATATGAATGTTCATAATATAATTGTAGATTACAATAGTGACCTTGGCCATCATGCATTTGTTACATGCGAGTCAATATTTAAAAAATCAAAACCCAGTCCAAGAACTATTGTTTTCCGTCCAATTAAGGATATACTGGAGGAGTATTTCCTGCCTGACTTAGCCTCAATCCCATGGTCAGAAATTAGTAGTATGTGCGACGTTGACTCTATGGTTTATACCTTAAACCACTGGATCCAACTTTTGTACGACCTACACGCACCAACAAAAACATTAATCGTCAAAGCTAGGCCTACACCCTGGATTACGCCTAATATTCGATTGATGTTCAAATTGAGAGATGAGGCGAGAGACAAATATCACAAAGCAAGAGATGACTCTAGTAAAAGACAGTATTACTTAGATTTAAAAAAACAAGCTACTTCTGCTCTTACCTCAGAAAAAAAGGCATTTTTCACCAGGCACATTAACAGCAACTTACATAATCCAAAGCTACTTTGGAAGAAACTTAAATCTGATATATTGCCAGACCACAGCGAAAAATCACTGCCAAAGATCTTCAATGACCCCGAGGCAATAAACATAGCTTTTCTTGATGTGCCTGGTGAGTGTAAGGTGGACATTTCACAGTTGTCGTACTTTGAGCATCATAGACATGGTCCAGCTTCTTTTAAATTGCAGCCAGTGTTGAGCGAGTCCATTCTAAAAATTATAAGAAGTATAAATACAAACGCTCAGGGTATAGACGGCATCAGTCTGGACATGATCTCACTGACTTTGCCAACCACTGTACAAGCTATAACAGACATAATAAATAAATCAATAACTACAAACACTTTTCCTAAACTTTGGCGTTGTGCAGTGGTACGCCCAATTCCCAAGAACAGTAGCCCTCAATCTGTAAAAGATCTTCGACCTATCAGCATACTACCATGTCTATCTAAAGTACTGGAGAGAGTTGTGCATACTCAAGTGGTATCATTCCTAGAGGACAACAACATCCTCCCTGACTTACAATCAGGTTTCCGGAAGAAACATGGTACTGCTACAGCTCTTTGTGATGTTGTGGGAAATATACTTGAGGCTCGTGACAGAGGAGAAGGTACAATTTTAGTCATGTTGGACTATTCCAGGGCTTTTGACGCGATTAGTCCGACACTGCTGCTCTCAAAAATGTCCTACTATGGATTCTCAGTGAATGCGGTAAAATGGTTTGATAGCTACCTATCAAACAGAACTCAAGTTGTCGAAATTCATGGATGTGAGAAAACCTCTAAGCCACATATTGTTCATAGAGGCGTACCGCAGGGGTCAATTCTCGGACCTCTTTTATATTTAATTTACAGTGCTGATGTAGCTCAGTCCTTTAAGAGCTCCAAATACCACATATATGCTGATGATCTGCAAGTATATATTTCTTTTAAACCAGACACAATGTTATTGGCTGTTCAGCAACTTAATGAAGATCTACAAAGAGTCACTGAGTGGTCAAAGCAAAACTCACTAGTTCTAAACCCCCTTAAATCAAAGTTTATGGTGCTGGGTAGCAGACAACAAATCAGGGACATACTCGCTGCCAAGCCCAAAATAACTATTTCTAATGAAGCAATTTATGCAACAGATAGTGTTTGCAATCTGGGGTTAACTATGGACCCAAAATTGCGTTTTGAGGCTCATATAGGAAAGACTCTGAGGAACTGTTTTTATCGGCTAAAAATATTGTACAATATTAGAAACTTCCTCAGTACACCAATCAGGAAGCAACTGGTAGATAGTCTGGTATTGTCCAAGTTGAATTACTGTGATACTGTGTATGGGCCATGTCTGTTATCACGTACTGCACGGCTTATACAACGTATACAACATGCATGTGCAAGATTTTGTGTAACTATACCCAAGCGCAGCCATGTTACTCCCTATCTAAATGAACATAATATCCTTAAGATGGCTGCCAGAAGGAAGTTACACCTAGCCTCTTTACTTTTTGGAGTTATAGAAACAAAAACACCTAGTTACTTGTATGACAAGCTATGTTGGAGAGAATCTCAGTCCAGGTATACAGTGAGATCAGTCACAAATCCACTATCCATTCCTGAGCACAGGACTGCTGCTTTCAGAGGTAGCTTCAGGTATGCCGCATCACACTGCTGGAATAACCTTCCACCACCAATCCGCAGCCTGAAATCCAGAAATTCCTTTGTTTTTCATCTAAAAAAGATTTTGCTAGAAACACAAATAAATACATAATTATATTTACATGTGTATCTGCATATGTGTGTATGTGTGTCTATGTATGTATGTGTGTATGTATGTATATATATATATATATTTATACCAGTTCAATGAATTAATATTGTAACACTCCTTTAATCTCTATATATTTCTATATATCCTAATCCCCATAAACACCTATTTACCTTTTTGGATTTAGCCGTCAGGTATTGGATGGAAGGGTCTCCAGTCTGTGTTGTTGTTGCGGTGTATTTCAACTGCAGACATCCTTGAAGTTCCTTGAAGTTGTGCCTTGTATTATTTCCTGGTCCTATAATAGATTTGTTTTTGAATACTTTAAAGTTATCTTAAATATATTCTAATTTATGTTAAATTTAACTTTAATTCTTGCATTTCTTTGTTGAAATGCTCTGTGATCTGGTATATATACATAAGCATATGTCTGATGTGTCTGACCTGTCTTGTATATTTTTTTGTATATTTTTTTTTTTTTTTTTTTTTTCAGCGAGACCCCTACAATTTATTATTATTATATATATATTGCATTCATCTTGCTATAACTTCTTAGAACAGGCAAGGCAAAAGATTTTCTTGAGATCCGCATCTCTCAGTCTATGTCACTGCGCAATGCACATTATATAATAGACTTGTTTACAATAATTCCGAAGCGACATAAGTATACACTATAGGTACCTATATCACACTGACGCTTGCTTTAAAAACACAATCAAATGTTTCTTATTTTACTCCACACATTTTTACACCATTTAGTAATTATATTTATATGTTATTTACTCGTATATTTACATATTTAAGTATATTTTTATTTTTATTTTTTTTTATATGTTTAGACACTAGGCGCCGGCGTCACTAAATTGGATTTCGCAGAATATCAGTGTTGCGATTTGACAAATCGCAACGTATGCTGAGCGATATCCAAATTTTGGAACTAATAGGACACACACCTTCATATTACTTTTAAAATTTAAGTCAAACTTATATTTAAACAATAGTTTATTTCTGCTTACTGACATTACTGACAACACAATAACTAGCCTTGACTTGGTGGGAGCCATTGGGTAAGGTGTGGTGTTGCCAGTGAGCAGAAATGAAATGAAATTATAGTATTTAGTATTAGTTTTATTTTTCTAGTTTTATTTATTTTTGTTTTTCCTTGTTTATTGTTCTGCTTTTATTTTGTATTTCTTCATTTTTATTTTTATTTTTTGTTTAATGTGTCCTTTTTGGGTACCAAAATAAATCATTTTTCTTTCTTTCTTTCTTTCTTATACGAGCAGATGGTATGAGAGATCATACTTACAATTCGGGGAGCACAGGATTACAACATAAGCTAAGGCTTGTCCGTCCGGATCGAGTCACGTAAAGGACAGTTCACAGTAAATGTTCTTACGGCCGTATGACAATGTCAACACAACACTAATGTTAATTTTCATAACGAGATACGCGAAATAACGTGCTTAATTTGACTTAAATGATTTAAACACGCGCGCGAACACGTTCAGACACGAAAACTGTTAAAATTCAAGCGTGCTGTTAAAACCTTCAAAAGTTTTGACAGTTAACGATGCGTTCGGAAACGCGTTTAACAAGTGAACTGAATTACCGCCATGATGTTATAGCGTGAAATTATCGAATAAATGTCTTATGACTTGATTGTTTTAATCGGATGACATAGACGTCTTTGCCAATGCTCTAGTAAATTATAAATATTTAATTTCTACCGAATTAAATTATACATAATTGTTGGCCTGCCGCACCTTCAATTTACTGTATAATTGTGCAATTATTATACATAGGAAACTCTTCTATTGAAAAATTATCGACACACTATCTATACTAATACTATAAAGCTAAAGAGATTGTTTGTTTGGTTGAATGCGCTAATCTCAGAAACTACTGGTTCGAATTGAAAAACTCTTTTAGTGTTGGATAGCCTATTTATTGAGGAAGGCTATATAGGCAATATAACATCACGCTACGACCCAAGGGCGTGGCGCAATAACCATAAACGCAAGTGAAATCGCAGGTACAGCTAGTTATATAAAAACAACTGTTAAAATATGTAAACAAAATCATTTGCATCTTGTGTATGTGAATAGTTATTTGCTATGCTTAATTTTGTACATTATTTGCCACACAAGAGTAAATGACAATCAAAAGAAATCTTTTACAAAATTTCATGCAGCTCAGTCAAGTACTTAAGGCGTGAAAGCATTACTAACATACCAAGTCACATTCGCATTTATAGTATTATAGTTGGGATGTAAAAGAGTAATTAAGTTCATTTGGCAAGAAATTCGCGGTAGTAGGATGTCTGGAGCCGTGCCTGGTAGACGGCAGTAGGCTCACGCTCTTCACGTCAGAACTAAAACTAAAGTATGCGAAATATTGGAGTTATATAGGTACCTCTGCCTATTACAGAGACATGAACGCGAAATGTATGTATTTATATCCTGCCTTATTCTGCAATAGTATAGGTTAGTTTTTAGACCTTCGCGATTTGGAGACATAGGTACTTAATATAATGCTAGGTAACGGGTCTTACGCGCGATAATTTATAAAGTAATAAATACCTATTGATTGCTTGACTTTTCGATCGACTTACATCGATCGTGGTCACGGGTTGATTGTGACCTCGTGACCACGATCGATGCAAGTCGGTGAAGAGTAAGTATAAGCTTGCGTACGATTGTGATATCAGGTTGGATTCTGGTGTAAGACAAAGTATTTTTTGTTATATTTCAAAAGCAAAGCAGCATGGAGTCTGAGCGGTGTCCGGCAGACGGCAACGCGCTAATACAATGTTACACTTAAAACTTCTGGCGTATTGTGGTTGTAATAAAAATATCATCGTCTATATATTTAGTACTTAGTTCAGCTATGCTTATCACAACAGTTGTTTTAATGTGTTTAAAGACATTCTCGCTCAATAGGAACAATACATGTTTCGAGAGCAGGAGAGCTAAATAAAACATCATCGGACGACACGGGAATATCGCAACTCACTGCCTTAAATCTAGGTTGATTGGTTTCTGAAACTGAGAAAAAATACTTCAGCAACCCTCCAGCAATGCCTAATGCAAGCTTTACGTCTGCAAGCGACTATTTATGGGTGACAACTCTTGGTCGATGACTCCTGGCCGACGAATAATGGCCAATGCTTTGGCCTGAACAAAGACAACGCTTCGACTCAATGGTCTTCAGATAGGAGATAGGTGTTGGATCCTACGTTTTCTATTACGCACAGGTGATTAAATCTTATTCATGTACAGCAGGCCTCTTTGGCGTTTATACTAAGGCGTTTCCTATAAAGCTGCCTGCTTCCTGTATTCAAAGTCTAATAGCGAGATTTCTGTATTTAATAAATTTGTTGTTGTGAAAAGTATTTTCCATTTTAAGAAAATCTATAATCTACTATTAATAATATAAAATATTAATATAATATTTTACGTTTAAGCGAATGTTACAAATTGAAATGATACTACTGTATACGGATTGTATCGAGGATTAATTCTAATTCAAACACGTTTTTACTAATTCAACTAAATACTAACAAATATTATTAAACATCAACATTTTTGAATAGGTAATTTAGTCAAACCATACTTAGCTTAAAGCAACAACGTCATAAATTGTATCAATTTAAAATCTATCATTAAAATATTGATGACTAGCTTTTGCCCACGAGTTCACTCGCGTAAAAGTAGGTTATACATATTGGAAATAATACTTTTAAAAATAAAATATAGCCTATGTTACTCGTAGGTTTCTAATGGTAAAACAATTGTGAAAATCGGTTAGCACGTTTTAGGCTAAATCCTTACAAACAAATATATGCTCTTTATAATATTAGTATATATATATATATATATATATATATATGTGTGTGTGTGTGTATATATAGAGATCCTGAAATAGTAAACACAACCCTACCAATGTAATTTACACAAAAGAGCGATTATAGACTTAATATATCTCCATAGAAACGTTATTAATAGCCTGTATATTTAACATAAGTGGGTCACGGGGGCTAATAAATCCACCTGTTACCGCCCGGTGCAATTTGTAAATCCAACGAAATAACAACGTTAAAGGAAGATGGCCGATCTACCTCGTAACGTTATTTACTTTACATTAATCTTGTTTGAAGTTAATATTACAACATTGTGTTGTACCTCTTTTAATCTTCAGGAACATGAACTTAATGCGAATAATTGCGTTTTTATTTATGTGTGTGTTAGCTGTTGTTCTATTCGAAATATCGTTTTCAGCTATTTAATTTGGTAGCGTTGTGTATATTGTTAATTATTATAATGACACAAAATTATAAGAAAGTATTCTTATAATAAAGTAGGTGTACATTATTTTCCACACAAGAGCAGATTGCCGTCAAAAGTAATCTTTTCGTGCAACATTGTTAAAATTAGTTGTAAAATAAGTAAGTAATTAGTAAATAATTAATATAAAAATTATTGGGCAGGGAGGAACCCACCACGTACCCTCATATTGCCCGTCCCAACTATTGCAATAGAAAAGTACTGACAATACCGTACTCCTCTGGATAGGGACAGCCACGACGTGGGCTCCGGGCGTACTTCAACTTGCAGTATGCCGCTTCCTCAGCGTGAGGCGTCTTCTAGACCGTTTGGCAACGAATAATAATAATAATACAATAATATCCTATCACATACACACAACACCATCTAGCCCAAACTAAGCAGAGCTTACACTATGAGTACCCATAGTACGAGCTCTGCTTAGTTGCTTTTTGCAATGGATAAACATACATATATACTTTTTTTAATCAGCCTTTATTACACTTCCGCCAAGTAACGCCTACTTCGATTCAATATATGTAAGTAATTAATATTTTAAATTTGTATACAAGAAGTGGGGATGTAATGGGCGATATTGGACAGTTGCACAGCCGTTACGACAACAAAACATTATAAGGTTACGACTCAGTTTATATCATACATCCTATTTCTGTCATGTGACAATAATTACCTTAATATTAATTACTATCAGGTAAGAAGTGCTTGAATCTTATTTATTTTTGAGTATATTATACATTATTTGTATCTTAGAGTTTGGGTTATCTAAATCTTTGACTTACGGAATATAAATTATCAATCAACTATCTTATTAATTTTCCCTTCATACCCAAAATTTTGAGGTGTATTGTGAACACGCACTTTCGTCAGCGTACGTTCTAGTGTCATGTAATTAATAGAGAGCATATGTTTTCCAACTACGGACACAGCTTTAGAATTTGTACTGCTGCTAAGAATTGTAGTTTACGTACCAACACAAGTTCACTCTTTATTATTTTCTGCCTTATAATCCGATAATATATCAAGTGCAGGACCAAGAGCTAAAATGTATTCCCAAAATATTTTTTGTCTTTCGTTACAGGATTTCAACCCCAAGCATTATGATTCGCAGCTGTCTACAAACACTCCAATGGAGGAATCAATACTTTTGTATTTAATTAATAATGATCTTAATTTTTCATCAAATCAAGTGGGGTGGTATTTGTGTCAGTTGATTGAATATTTATAGTCTTCCCAAACACAAGATTTATTTCTAGACCTCTTAGACTTCTGCTTTTTTGTGTAAATAAGCATGCAGGCAAGAATATACAAATTCTCTATCCAATTTCACGAGTAACATTTTAGTATTGAACCAAATATTGTGCTATACACCAATACATTTATATTTCTTGTTAGATAGATATCTCAATTTTCTGAGTATAGATAAAATTTGCTGTGTCAACACAAATTGAGATTGCTGAGTGAGGTCAGCTGTTCGAGATCCAACACGTTTTGAAGAGACACCATTGTATTTTACGATTTTAAACCATTTATTTGTTGAGCCCTCGCGATAGAGATAAATTGTAGTAGAACACATATGTGGACGCTACTTGTGTTGAGGCGTGTATAGAACATGGATCAATGATATTTATTTGGGCAACCAGTATTTGTTACATTATTTCTATATAAATAAGTAAACCAAGAAATAGTGACTGAATGCACAACATTTCAAGGTGCCATAATATACAGAAAAGAAAGAACAATTATTAGTAAGAAATATAAAGAATTAAGATTATTATAATATGAACTGATTTAAAAAAAAACTTTTTAACAATTACAGTTCCAACAATAAATTTAGAGAATTAATATGTATTAACAGCGCAGAAACATTTTTTTTAAATTTGGATTAGTATAATATACTAAGCGTAATTTAACAACTATTAAAAACGAATAGGCAAAGACCAGACAGTTCAGTGCCTTTTCTCTTCTATTTGTTAACCGATTTTTTTTTGTTCAATAACGATACTATTTAACTACTTACAACCTAATGCAGTCACGTAGGTAGTGTAAAATTCCATTCTCTTGCTAATTATAGTGCCAAATTACTCAAGCATTTGCAAAGTTCAAAAATAAAAGCCCACATTGTATAGAATAATAGAACAAGGAAAAGAATAAACAGGAGAGTGGTATAAATCCTTACAAGATGTACCAAAGCACGTACCGAGAGGCTTATGCATTTCGGGAAACAATTTTGTGGAATTAACCAACACCTTTTATTTACCATAAAACGTAAATCCCGAATTTTCAGGATGAAGTAACGTGAAAATGAAGTGGCCTGAACAAATTATATGAATTTAAAAAAATCATAGTAGATATATTTATGACTAGCTTTTGACCGCGGCTTCACTCGCGTAAAAGTAGGTTAGCTTATGTTAGTTACAACACATATTTAAAAAATAAAATATAGCCTTTATTACTCGGTGATAATATAGCTTTCTAACGGTAATATAATGTTTTTAAATCAGTTATTTAGTTATTGAGATAAATTCTTACAAACAAATAAAGATAAAATCAAATCATTACTCTTTATAATATTAGTATAGATATTTCGATAGGCCCGAAGTGTTTTTAGTTCATTTTAATGGTAGAGCTACTAGTGTTTTAAATTAAACAAGTTATAATTTATAAAAAGCCTTAAACAAAAATATTTGAAGAAATGTCCACTGACGGTGAAAAAGTATTCTTTATGTTACCCATTATTTGCGGATGGTACGAATGAGCTGGGAATGTACCATCCTGTTCCGGGCCACCTGTGTTGGATTGTTACTGTTAATGCGTTTTGTTTGGTGAGCAAATATTCTGGAGGCTGATATAATATCTATCTCTCACAAAGGGAAGGGCCTCTATAATCTCCTCTTAGTGATCAATAGTAACACTTACCAGCAGGTGGATTGTATGCTTGTTGAGTACATCGATACATATCAGAGATCCGGCAAATATGCCTTCATGGCTTGAAGCCCGCGATAAAATAAATGTATAACTGGTCGATGTCGGTATATAGGAGTCAATAAAAGATATATATGTACGATTTAAAGAAGCCAAATCAATTAATTTTAGAATGTTATCTATCTGTATGTTTGAACACGCATCACGTAGAAATTACTGCACGAAATTGAATGCGGTTTTCAGAGTTGTGTTGCTAAAATTCTAACTTAAAATTTGGTGCATGATTTATTTTGAAACGCATTTGCAAAAAGTTAAAAATATATTTTCAAATAAAACATTATTTTGTATATAGCGCTACAAATACAATCATAATTTGCTAAAATATAAATGTCTACATCTTTATTTTTAAGAAAAATATTAATAATAATTTAGTCAAATAAAGACCAATTCCATTTTTAAATCACATTTCAGTCTTTGAATACAAGACACATTTTGAATAAAGTTGAAGAAATTTTAAGGATAAGTGCACGATTTTATAAAGTCTGAAGCACGTTTTTTGCATTTTAAGTATGTAAATGTAAATTTCCATCGTAAGTTTTATGTGTTGTAGTACTTTTATGTTGAATATTGACTGATATAACGTCACGTGATGTCTTAGTGAAATAATAATAAAACCAATAATATTCTTCAGTTCGAACTTCGGGCGCGGCGGCCAATAACAGAGACTACCACTTGCAGGAGATATTATAGTGCACAAGGGTGTACACCAACAAAAATGCACTTTCTTTTATTTTACTCTCATAGTTCGATGACGCATGGATATGACCGAAGAGATATCAGGTGGAGGACCAACTGCTTTACGCGCTCGCCAAAGTCCGGGAGTGTGAAATACTCTGGGCTGCGATTAAAATTTCATGATACAAAATTCCATTACTTTGTTGTGTGTATTGTCTGTTGGCTGACCCGAGTTCCGGTGCCTTTTTTGTTTTTTTATATACTACTAAGATGGCAATCAAATATATGGCCCACCTGATGGTAACTGGTCACCGTAGCCAATGGACGCCTGCAACGCCAGAGGCATCACTTGCGCGTTGCCGACCCTTTAGGAAAGAAAGTGGGATTGAGTAGGAGCGGGAAGGGGGAAAGAGGGTGATTGCCTTGGATGCGCACAGAAGTCAAATTTTCTGCCGCCCCGCCAACGAGGTGATTTTGCAAGAGACACTTATCTATGGCATGACACGATACTTCCGTTACTGTTTACTTGTGTAACATAAAACTTACCTCAAACACCTTTTAGCATTATACATTTTGGCATTAATTATGCCTGCTTAACTGTTGTCGACCGATATTTATGGAATTAGGTTTGAAAAAGCCTTTAGTCTTAAGGAAAAGCATTTAAACCCACGGGAGAAGTTATGTGTAACAACTAGTTATCCTAACTAATATTAAAACTGCGAATGTGAGTTTATTTATTTGTTCATTTAGCTAAGTAAGTTCTTAACTACTCGACCGATCATCATGAAATTTCGCATACATGTTATCATGTGTACAGAAAAGGACGAAGGCTACCTTAAAAACCTACAATAAAAACTACTGCTCCCGTGCGAAACCGAAGCCAAACGCTAGTTTTTTCTAAACGTATAATACATAGAGCAAAAAACACAATAAATCAAGATTCTTATAACACATCTCAAACGTCACCCACAGTAATGAAACGTCTATCAATTGAACTAATCAAGAGCTAGCAGAACTTTAATTTAGCATTTATTTATACTGAAAAGTACAAAGCTTTGTTAAATATCCAACGCCTAAATCCAATAATTGAATTTTATTAGATTTTAAATTCTTAAAATGCTTTTTAATTTATTTCGGTTTTCGCTGTAAATTTGGGCCAGTATAAAGTGAAATGTAAAGCGGGCTTAAAATGGCTGCCATGTCAAATATACATAAAAATATTAGCATGCACTCTTGCTCTGTTATTTAATTGATATTGTGAAGGTGATATCATTATTACGCAATATTTACTTTGTGTTCATATTCGTTTTGAGAGCTTTTCCAAATAACATGATAAAGTTTGATCTATACCTGGAAAATAAACATATAATAATAATAATGTCCTCCAGACCGATTTCGGTCACGACAGCCAATCTTAACGGAGACTGGCCATCTGCACAGGAGATATTATAGTGCACAAGCGTGTACGCAAACACAAGTGCACTCTCTGTTCCCTAACACGTGATCCGATGGGACGGTAATCCGACACGACCGGAGAGAGATCAGGAGCAGGACCAACGGCTTTACGTGCTTTCCGAGGCACGGAGGTGTCCAATACCGCTTCCTAACTTCGGGCTGTTACTGAGATTTCTTAACAGAAAACCCAATAACTCATTGTTGGCCCGACCCGGGATTCGAACCCGAGACCTCATGCACAGCAGTCGCATTCACTACCGCTGCGCCACGGAGGCATCCCACACGTATGTTCTAGATTACATGGGCAGAGGTGTATTACATCTATACTTCGTACAGCGATAGGCAAAAGTGGTAAACCATGTACATTTTGACAGCTACCTTAGATCCCATGTGATAGTGGGTGAGCTTATTAGTTTCTACCGTGCACAGTTCTAAACTCCATAATCCAACGGTATGCCACTACTGAGAATTTTTAACAGAAAATCCCAATAACACTTTTCCCAAATCAGAAATTAAGCCTAAAACCTCATACACAGCAGTCGTATTCCTCCGCTACGCCAAAGGGGCTTTATTTTTCCAAAAAACATCTCGGCGGCCACCGGCTTGCTAAAGCAGCCCTTTACAATAGGTAATTGTTACTTTCCAACACAAACACAATCACGAATAATTAGCATATTAGCATCATATTTGCTGTGCTTACCTAAAATAAAAGCCTATTAAGCTCCGCTAAACGCCTTATCCAAATATGCGGCCTTAGAAGCATCACTTTTAATACAATTTTATCACTGCACCGGCAAAGTAGCCGTCCGCTCCTATGACTTGTGAATATTTAATTAATCTGCACCACATCACATCATCGCCTAGTGGTCAAAATTCGACCATAACCGATATAAATTTTAAGTTTGATCGTTATCAAGGTTTTATTGTCTATTACTTTACCCTTATAATCACATTTCATTTAGATTTCGCCAAGGCTATACAGGTTAATTTACCTATATTTTTCAAACAAATGATTATTTACGTAAGTCTTTATCAATAAGGTATTTGTAACCATAGTTACGAAGAATTGTATGATGTCAGACGAACAATACCGAAATACTACGAACGCGATTCGACTGCGTGTGTCAAATGCATGGTTGTGTGCGTGTAGTGTTTTTTCATTTAATGTATTTCTAATGCTTATTTTAAAAAATATTCAGTTTCGCCATTCCTTCTCCATATAAACTTTAACTGTGCCAAATTCCATACTCCACCGCGCAATTTTCGTAAAAATGGGTACAAAGTTTTTGTTTCACGTATATATACATAGATTTCATCTCCGTTACGGAGGATAGCTATGCAGCTAACTCTACCTCAAGGATATGCAGCCCTAACGCGACCTTAATTAAATCCTTATCGGTCACTCTTAATTCCATATACACCCCATTCATAGAGCTTCTACACACCTTCAACTGTTTGTTGT
The DNA here is from genome assembly GCA_963675205.1 of Catocala nupta. Lineage (NCBI taxonomy): Eukaryota > Metazoa > Arthropoda > Insecta > Lepidoptera > Erebidae > Catocala > Catocala nupta. Next base: position 25,508,163 of record OY776082.1, read on the forward strand.
AGTAGCAGCGATAGTTAATGGGGTGATTGTTGGACTACAAATGTTGATGTTGTGAGTGTATTTAATAGTTAATAATTAGAACTTTCTTTAGCCTCACCGCGTTTTGAGGCAATCAGCAGTTCTAGAAAATCACTAAAATATTTGTAAACTAGAAATTAGCCATCATAATAATGTTCGCCATAATATGTTCTTCAACATCTTCTATAAAAGATAACTTTCACACTTAGAATCAATTATTTTACCAGAATATCCAGACTCGGAACAAGATTTTGTGAATCACAAAAATGTTTGTCCCTTGTGACATTCGAAAACACAACAATTGAAACCACTACGTCATTTGTGCAGTCCAATATAATTTTGTAATGCACACATGGTCTTTCTATACAGAGAAAAGATCCATGCTTAGTTAAGAGGTATCTCATAAACAGAGCGACGCGAGGCTGCAAACGCGACGAACGCGATCAAAACAACGGCCTACCCGTCTTGCGGCCTATATGGTAGTCTGCGGCTAGACGCAACGTAACCTGTACCTACCTGTTTTATGGGCGACCAGACGCGACACCACGTACTACGAAATGGTTGATTCTCAAATTCAGACTTAATAGCAGCAAATAGGTAAACGAAAGTAGAACTTAACACTCCACAATATTGTCCAAACATTTTATTATCGTTTCTTAATTTTAGATATAAATGATGGAATTCACCAAATATGTTTCTTTGTAAAAATATTATATTTGTTTTCTTACTGTGAATTTTAATATATTTTTTTAAGTCTCTACTTTAAGTTTAAACTTTCAAGCAAAATTGCACTGTACTTCCCCATGATTCGAGAAGTAATGATCCAATCACGTAAGACATTTGTCGCGTGTAGCATCGCGTCGCGTTGCATCGTGTCGTATCGCGTTGCATCGTGTCGTGTCGCGTTGCATAGCGTCGCGTTCGTCGCTCACGCAGAACACCCCGTTATGCTTGATATTAAAGGTATCAATAATTCTGTAACAAGCATTAACGTCACGCTCAAAGCATATCGCAACAATATAATTATTATAGCCTAAGCAGTTACTTTTTTGTCGTCATCGTTGGTCTTAAAAGCGATAATCTAGTAAGAAGACCGTGGAACTACCACGCAGACTTTGATCTCACGACACACACTAACTTTTTGTCGGTGGTAAATCCTAATTAATATTATAAATGCGAAAGTGAGTTTGTTTGTGTGTTAAGCTAAACGCTACGAAATTTCATGATGATCATCGATCGTCATGAAATTTCGCATACATGTTGTCAGGAAAATAGAAAAGGACATAGGTTAGACCTTTTATTCAGGAAAAAGTACTGTTACTAAACTAACCTAAACTACATTTATGCAAGCGAAGCTGCGGGAAAATCTAGTAGTTAATTATCACTGAAGCTTTGACAATTTTCCTTAATTGTGATCTCAGCACGTAAAGTCCTTCAATCGGCACTGGGCCATAAAGGTATACTATGACTGAAACTGTCGTATAGTGAAAAGAAGCCCGTGCATGGGGCTTATTTTCAGTGTGCGACAGTTTCAGTAGACAGAAGGAGAGTTTATAGAAGAAAACTAATATTATATAATAACATCGCCCAACTAACTAACTAACAATCGCTAGTCTGTAACAATCGTAAACGGGGCCGAACCTTTAATTGATTGATCAGGAATCAATTAATGTGGTACTCAGACATTGTTTTGGACATTATTTGTGAAAGCTAAAGGTCTCAATTAAGGGGGCCCACTGAGGACCTCAAAAATGAGTAATCAAGTGTAAATATCAATAGTAGATACTATGTAGAATCATTTAATGATTTATTGTTTCTTATATTAAATAAATAAATAAATAAATAAATATCAATATTTGTGTAAGGATTTTTGGTTATTATTGCTCTACTAGCTTTTACCTACGTCAGTGCTCACAGAACACATATCGGGATGAAAAGTATCCTATGTTTTAATCTAGGACGTACGCTTAAAAAGTATTAAAGTTCAATAGTAGTAGTGTAACAGTTCGCGATAAAATCCATATAAAATAGTTTAATTTCAATTGTAAGACGTGATTTAACTGTGTACCGAGTATTATAAAAATCTGTTTACAAGTTTATGCGTCATTAAGTAATAAATATCCAAACAACTTTACAAAAACAGAAGTTTCATAAACAAGAACCATTGATTACATTAAAGATAATACAAAAATAATAACTTAGGTCTCCTAGAGTTAACATATTGTAATATCTGTACTTAATCCTAACTAACATTATAAATGCGCATGTGAGTTAGTTTGTTTGTGACACTTTCACGCCGTAACTACTCGACCAATCACCATAAAATTTTGCATACGCGTTTTCAGGAGTACAGGAAAGGACATAGTGTATGTAAAAAAATAGTTTTTCCCAGCGAGCGAAACCGTGGGTCCGGTACCGAAAGTCTCGTTAAAGATATTTACACAAATTCCCTTCTGTTATATAATTGTGTAGATGTCTATTGTAAATTTCATTATCTATCTTTATTCGTTTCGTTTCAGGAATGATTTTGTTTCGAACGCCCTTAAAAAAGGGAGTAAATCCGGGATCATGTATATGTACTATTACATTCGTTCAATTTCAACAATGAAAGGGGAAAACTATTAGATTTACGCTCTTAAGTGTCCTCGTAAAGCGCCGTGAAAACGTAAATAGTCACGTAAAATGGAGCGCGATTTTCAGGGATCCGTAACTTGTACTTGAGTAAAGCGGTTTTTCAATCAACAGATATAAATGATCGTTCACCCAAATTAGAACCAATTATAAAAGCGAATATGAGTTTGTTCGTTTGTTAGGCTCGCGTTTTAACGATTCAACAGATGATCATGGAATTTCGCATGCACGTTGTCAGGGGTACAGAAAAGGACATAGAGTACTTTCATCCATCCATCATCATAAAAGTACTGTTACTAACCTATATTTACGCGAGCGAAGAAGTAGGCAAAATCTAGTCAAGTTATAAAAAGTTATAACGATTTAAAATAGATTCGCCACTGCAGCTACGCTGAGTGTAATGGGTTTGAATTTCACACGCAGCAAACATTGGTGTGATTCGTAAATGATTTTCCCGCCTCTCAATTTTCTTTATATCCTTTGGTGCCTAATTGGTCCCTTAGCAATTTTAAGTTTAAGTTAACAAATGTGTGGTTCCAAGTTCAGTTCCCGGGGAGGGAAAACCGTTAGGGTTATTCTGTTACATTTATTCAATAGCAACACGGAGTCGTCAAAGGTGCCTTGTGGGTCAAGTCAAGTCAACAGTTTCGTTTGCAATTATGTGGTCACCTAAAATAGAGTTATTTTCTCTCTATTGGGTAAACTAACAATATCACAATAACAAATTTTAAAATTGTATGGTTCTAAACATTGTAACTAATTGTGACATCCACACCGTTTAACACGAGTAAAAAAAATATGCGGAGCATCTTTGGGGACTGCCGATAGAAGTGAAAACTAAGTAACTAGCGTGCAGTGACGATGACGCGAATTTCATGATTGTTGTTCACCCATAAAGTGCTCAACGCACCTAAAGAATTTTTTATTTCAACAAAGAGTTGGCGGAATGTGGGTGTAAATCGCCTCTGCCTACCTTCCAGGGATATAAGCGTGAAACTGTGTATGTATGGAACTATGAGGATGTGCATACGATCCACGTTTGCCCGTTTTTTATCTATTTATTACCTAGTTTATGTGCCGGGTAGATTGAACGCATAGAAATGGTTGAAATTCGATTTGATCTTTAATCTGATCTGATCTTAAAGTGAAGTAACGGCGGTAGTAATATAAACTAAAACCACGTAGAGCTGTTTCAAGTAGCAAAGCATGATTGTAGCTATGACTCTAAGGATAGCGTAGTGGTTTTTTGCTTCACTAAGTGGTGGTGGTGATGCCGTGTTGTGGGTTTGTTTCCACACGGGACAAAAAAGTGTATGATCCACAAAATGTTGTACCTTGACAAAGTGTTCTTTGTGTCCGATGTTTGGATGTTCATAAATAGTCCATGATACGAGAATTATTATTAGAGCGGGATGGCGCTTGCAAATGTATACCAATTGGAACAAGAATGCCTTAAATTATTTTTTAATAAGCTCATACATGACAGGCAAGTAAGTAGATTTTATTTTTTTTATTTACTCCTGAAATTTTTCTCCACTAAGGGCGATGTGGTTTAAGATGTCGCCACGCCGCCGCCGGAGCGCCGAGCGATAGATCCCCACACTAGGTAAAAATTGTGTGTTCCACAAATAATTGTTCCGAGTAGGTATATTTTGTAGGATGAGGGGTGTTTCTATTGAAAATGTCATATCCGTTATCCATGCTCATTTATTGTAATTAATATAATAAATCAATTATGGTTACACTTTATAAACCAATACTCTCACGCGAGATCCGTCGTGTTCGACCGCCGACGGCTAAAGCCGCTCCCACAGATGCGCACGTCTTTTATACGTGTTGCTGCACAGACAAATAACATAGTCACATGACTGTTTGTTTGAATTTTGTATTTGAATTTTATACGTTCAGCCAGTTACATTTTTGCGCCGATATATTTGTTTTGTGTCCGCTTTGTGAAATGTCCGTCACGACACAGGAATAATTCCTAGTACGAAGTACAAGTACCTAGAAGGGTTGCCTTTTTAAAAAACGGTAAATGGAAATACATACAATAACATCGGGATTGCAATTTAGTTTAAACTTAGGCACGCAACTGCTTATATACATATTTTATGTGACGACTGAAAACAAGCGCACTAACACATAAGCTCATACGTAAACTGATTCGGGATCATCTCGATCGAATGATAATCAATTAGGCACCGCATTTAGCTGACCTAGATACGTAACTGAGCGCTAGGTGTTATGCAAATTGTAGTATTTCATTCCTTTACCGAATAATTAAGTTACTATAGATGTAACTTAGAAATAAATTTGAAGTTTATACGAGTTACTTACCCGTATAGTTGTATAATTCGTAGAAGGCGGCTAGTACTATTAAAATCCGCACTACACCATATTGAAACTGCATGTGATTATATCCAGCATCCTATATCACTACGACTCATCTTTGATGCATTAGACAGGGGTATAGATCTCCCACACTTCTAATAATGTTTAAACATACAACAACAGAAATATCAATATAATGTTGCCCCGGTAACCAAATAAAGGATCGCCAACATTAGACTAAACTTATGTCCCTAGAACATTAGGCGATACAAATATATCTAAGTACAAATCATTAAATCAAGACAATTAAATTGCTTAACACAAAAGGTATTACTTGAGGGTAACCCCCACGTGTCGTAATACAAAACCTTCTTAATTAATCTTTAATTGTGTACCTACTTCGAGGAAAATTGCTCGCGTTACCCTAAACAAAGAAGGTATTAATGGTAGCTGGTAAGCTTTATTTATAAAGTACTAAATTAACAAAGTATACGTTCTTATGTTAAACCTTTGCAGCGGTAAACGCTAAGTTAATAGTATGCGGTTACGGTTATATAATATCAGCCATGAATTAAGCTGTCCCACTGCTAGGCTCGGGCCTCTTTTCAGCGTGAAAACGGTTAGGCCATAGTCCACCACTCTGACCCAGTGCGGGTTGGCAGACTTCATATATCTGCTAGAATATTATAGAGGACTCTCAGACATGCAAGTTTCCTCACGACGTTACCTTCACCGTTAAAGCAGTTAAAAATAAAAACTACAATTTTGCTTAATAATCTATATAGGAGTTAAGTATCCATACAGAATGTAGCTGGAAATTACCTAGGACTTAAAAATATAGAAGCAGGATCTCTATTTCCTTTTCTTTTAAAAAATCAATTCCCGCCCTAAGAATAATTCCAATTTCGCGGAGGACTTTGCTAACATACAAATAACGGACGAGCGAAGAATATCCAGACTTTGAACAAACATTTGTGAAGCAAACAAATTTTGGTCCCGTGTGGGATTCGAACCCATAACACACAGCGCAGTGCCATTTAACCATTACGCCATCCATGCAGCCAAATACTGCTTATATCCCTTAGGAAAGGCTACGTCTGTAATCTATATGAATTAATTTGCTAAATGCTAGTAGAGCAGTGGTAATGAAATAATACATAGTAAAGGCACAATTACTTAACTACAGCCACCGTCCACTACCAGAAATAATTACAAAAACCATAACTATATATCACAGACACTAAAATCAGTTCTATTGTAAAGCTATAAGGCTTAAATTTAAATGTAGTTTTAATAAAGACATAGTTTTGCTAGTTAGTTAATTGGCAGACAGAATTTGTCTCTACGGACTGCGGAACACTTAGCTAATGTAACTTACTTTTTATGGGAAAAATTTTACGCTTGTTTTGGTTGTATTTAAAATCCTTTTATCCTACTTATATAAGGTGGTAAGGAAATAACGTTCCATTCCTTTCCTTACTAAGTTTTCCTTTACAAATAAAGCGAGCTATAATTAACTATTACATATGCATAGGTACTTGTCTAGCTTCGAAAAGTCAGAGCTGCGTATCTCAGGATCGAACTCGTGGCAGTCCAACGGTCTTCCACTAGGTTGGCACCACCTTTTTCAACTCTATTTCTACTACGATTTAACTACGCTATCATAATATCATACGCGACCTATTTTTGAAAAGGAACTCGAGCCCTTAGTTAGAAAATCATATTTATACGGCAAAATCAATATCAATATAAAAATAACAGGAAACTTAACCTAATTGTCAATTCAAGTGTTAGAATATGTAAGTTTAAAACAAAGTACCGATTTACTCTCAGTATCAAATCACAAATGGTATTCACCTTAATTAAAATATGAAAATAAACTGCATTTCAGTTCACATTCGGTGTTAATAGGTGCCTTTATTTGGTTTCTTACATTATTTTACACACAAGAGCTTTCTGTGCAATCTTTTTATACAAACAGTTTTAAAATTGGTTGAAAAATAAGGGAGTAATTAATATTTTAAATTTGGTTATAAGTAAAGAGGGGTCGTAGTGAGGATATCTTGTTATCTCCCTCGGACAGCTACACTTAAATAGCGGTTACGTCATAGTTTGTATCGTGCATCCTTTTACTGTCATTTGACAACTGTTTTATCTTATTTATTTTTGAGTAGATTTGAAATATTATTTGTAGTTTAGAATTTGGCTAATGTACCTATTAGACTTACATAATACAAAAGTTTCAGTGTGCTATTAGACTAGATTAGAACTTTATTTTCAACAGTTTTTATTCTTCCTTCCGTTGTTTTGAATAAGATATATCTACCATCGCTACAGGAAAATACAGTTCTAATGTATTAAATGTGTTAATTAGGTTATTAATTGTTTTGTGTAATTATTCCAGCGGTGTCGGCGGTTGGTTGGGTTCGTCGGCTTTTGTCAGCGGTCGACGGTCCCTTGCAAATTCATGCCGCAGTTACGAATTTATGGGCGGGAGTGTGAGGCAGAAATCAGGTGAGAAATGAAAATAGTACCTAGAGATTAATTTGAAGGAATAAGTATTTATATAAATTTTTGTTTCTTTGTTCACAGTGTATTGGTAGTGAGTAGATAGTAAATGCAAATACTGTGTATGCACAGTTTCCAGAAATCGAACCGGAGACCTCGTGCACAGCGTTCGCATTTACTACCGCTGCACCATCGAGACAGTTAATAATAATATATGTATTTTGTAAATAAATAAAAATAAAAATGTATGTATGTATATTCCAGGAAGACAACTCGCCTGCTACTCATGGAATGTGCCAGTGTCAGTTTTGGCACTACCAGCAAACTCGGCGAGATTTTTACGACGTCCATTTGAAAAGATAGTCTGTTTGCCCTTATATGTCTCGCGCCTTAAGCAGTCGCCAAACCAGGCTATATTTTAACACCGCTACATGCTTTAAATACGAATGTTAATGAAATATGTTAACCACACACAAAAATTTAAGTTACTTTAGTCTCGATAGATAGTTGCACTAGCAGTTGGTTCAGTTTAAGCAGGGTAGCTCGACAGTTTAAAAAAATGAGGCTATATGAAGTTACCGGCATAAAAACACGGCCACTATTTTCAAAGTGTGAAAGGAAACGAATTATGAAGTACATGACGAGAACCTCTCATTTCTAAAAAGGATTATTGTAAACTTGATGATTATGATGCTAGTAATAATATTAATGTGAAAGTTTGTATACATGTTTGGATGTTTATTACTGAATAACGCGTGAACCCTTGACCGGATTAGGATAAAACAAGGTTCACAGATAGACCATGTCCTGGATTAATAATTCAGAGGATACTTTTTATCTTGGCATGCGTCCCCGTGGTTTTAATACGGATTAAGCAGCGGAGAGTGAGTAGTAGTGAATAAATTAGCTGAGAATTCATAGAAGTGGCAAAAATACTGTTATAAATTCTCAGATAATATTTCTTTTGTACAGTGTAAAATTAAAGAAATGTTAGAGAAATTGTAGAAGCTGAGACCTTGCATGTTAAGTATTCCGTAACTTTATAATCATAAAAATAGTACGGAGATGAAAAGTAAAATGTTATATCTACAAAATTTAGTTTTTTTAAGAAATGTCTCGCTTTAGTTGTCAATTCTATACCACGGAGTACTTAACCAACATACAATGAACAAATACGAAATACACACAGACTTAAAAATCATTTGGGAATTTTCCCTTATGGGAATTAAATCCAATAGGTCACTATTTACCCGCTACACTATGGGTGCAGCTACGACGTAGCAAATCATAGCGAATCAATTTAAAATCTTATTTTTTTATTTGGTCACACGAATTTTCATACATGTCGGCGTGAAATAACAAAGTTGTTTACGAACGCGCGCACGTGTAACATGCGTCATCGTACGCTCGGACCACTCGACGAATCAGGCGAGGTGGGGATGAAGCGATATAAGACAGCGCGCTAGTCGGTCGGGCGCATTCTGCTCGAGGCGCTCGGTCCGTCAACACCTCTTAATTGTGATACGGATCACTCCTGAATCGTCATAGTTTGATAATTTAATATTAATTATTTAATAATTATTGTCAGTTGTCGGTTGTTGATTAATACATTATTTTGCTACATAAATTAAGTGAGTTTTTATAAAAACCATGCCTAACGAGCAAGTCAGCACTAATGCTGACTCTATGGATCATCGCTCGCCTTCACCGATTCTGCCACGTGGATCAGCTTCAGCCGAAATCAGAAGTGGGATGGATCTTGGGACCACTTCAGTTCCATCAGCCCGCATTGAAGAAAGCCGTGATAACCTTGGCAGCAATCAGGCACTATCTACACTAGCCAGTATCATAGAAAACTTAACTCGACAGCAGCAGCCACAATCAGGCAACGAGAGCCTCGTTGCGAACCACCTGCCAAACGACCAAGATTAAGAAACAATAGAGAGGATACTACGCTCTGTTTTAAGTGTGGGAAACCTGGACATATGCAAACACAATGTAATAAGGGCAATGAAAAGATAACTGATCCTAAGCCTTTGCTAAGTACCAGTGAGTCTGTGAGCCGAACAGAACGACCTAAGCCTAAATGCAATTATTGTGACAAAATTGGACATACTGAATCTGTATGCTTTAAGAAAATTGGAGATGAAGCCGAGAAAGTAAATTTGGCCATGCATCAAGATGAAATCTTGACACCGATGACCGTGAATATCAATAATCGAAAATATACAGCATTTTATGACAGCGGTGCGGCACGTTCTTTAATAGGACGTTCCGTCAGTCAATCTATCCCTGGAAAGAGAGAAGATCATACCTTAATGCTAAAAGGCATTGGAAGAGAAAGCATTCCAATTCTATCTTGCCAAAGAATCTATATAACATGTGATATAAATGGCATTTTTGTGGAAGTCGCTTTTCACATTGTAGAAGACCACGAAACACCTTGTGCTCTCTTGATAGGAGCGGAAATAGTGAAATGCACAGGTTTGAGCGTACTTGTAACTGAGATGGGTGCCACCGTGATAAGACAGTCAACCATCTTGAATATCGATTCGACTGGAGACCCCTTCAAAAATTTGGACACTGATTTGACTAATGTGGATGAAATACATGGATTAAAACGAGTGCTATTAAAATATAACAAGACATTTGCTACTGGTATTCCGAAAAACCAAGTTACCACCGGAAGTTTAGAAATTCAGTTGAAAGATCCGACTAAAGTAGTATCTAGAAGACCTTATCGAATGGCTCCAGTAGAACGACAAAAATTGAAGGATATTATTAATGAATTAATAGTTAACGGGATCGTTAGAGAAAGCACATCGGATTATGCCAGCCCTGTAATCCTAGTAAAGAAGAAAAGTGGGGAAGATCGAATGTGCACTGACTACCGAGAATTGAACAAAAATACTGTCCCCATTAAGTTTCCACTCCCGATAATTTCCGATCAAATTGATCGTTTATCAGATGCTACCTATTTTATCAGTCTAGATATGGCGCAGGGATTTTACCAAATTCCTATTAAGGAAGAATCTATAGTAAAGACTGCTTTCATTACACCGGATGGCTTATATGAATATATGAGAATGCCGTTTGGGTTGATGAATGCGCCAGCTGTATTCCAGCGCGCTATAATGAGTGCATTACGTCCTCTGATGGACAATATCTTAGTTTACATGGATGATGTATTAATAAAATGTAATTCATACACCGAAGGATTGCAGGTTCTGGACGATGTTCTGGCAGCCTTATCCAAAGCCGGGTTTACCGTGAATGCAAAAAAGTGTTCGTTTTTCAAGACATCAATTGAATATCTTGGTAACCTGATTACAGGAGGGACGGTTCGTCCAAGTCCAAGGAAGATAGAGGCCTTAGAAAAGTCTGCAGTACCCATTAACGTAAAGCAGGTACGTCAATTCTGTGGATTGGCCGGTTACTTCAGACGCTTTATACCATCCTTTTCTGAACGTTTGATTCCACTTTATAACTTGACAAAGAAAGATGCTAAATTCCAATGGACTGCAGAATGTGAAAATGCCAGGCTCGATATTATTCGCCGGTTAACGTCAGCTCCAGTTCTAACCATTTTTCAAGAAGGACTTCCTATAGAACTCCATACGGACGCTAGCAGCACCGGCCTAGGCGCCGTACTCATTCAAGGACAGAGTGGACGTCAACATGTGATTGGTTACATGAGCATGAGAACCACTGAACCAGAAAGTCACTACCACTCCTACGAACTGGAAACGCTTGCTATAGTAAGAGCAATAAAACATTTTCGGCAATATTTGTATGGCAGACATTTTACAATCGTTACTGACTGTAATGCTATAAAGTCTTCGTCAAACAAACATGAACTCTTACCTAGAATCCATAGATGGTGGTCATTTCTACAGCATTACGACTTCAAAATAGAATATCGTCAAGGAAACCGAATGAAACATGCCGATTTCTTTAGCCGCAACCCTGTACCGTGCATTAACTTGGCGCAGAATATTGATACGTGGTTAAAGATTGAGCAAAGGCGTGACGCAGAGTTAGCCCAAATCATAAAGAAGCTGGAACACAACGAAGAAATAAGTGAATACCGTATTCATGAATTTGTTTTAGAACACCTTAGTAATGAGGAAGAACCTGGTTGCAAAAAATGGAAGAAGATTGTGCCAAGATCTTACCAATGGAGTATTATTAATGCATATCACACCGCACTGAAACACTTCGGCTGGGAAAAAACATTAAGCAAGATCCGAGAGAGTTACTGGTTTCCTGAAATGTCCACAACAGTTAGACGCTCCAGGAGTTAGTCGAGCTAATGGACAGGTGGAGCGGATGATGGCCGTTGTAAAAAATGGCTTAACTATTATTCGCAATTACGAAACCCAAGACTGGCAGAAAGGTTTGGAGGCTCTCCAGCTAGCGATTAACTGTACAAAGAATAAAACTACAAATGTCAGTCCAATTAAAGCCCTTACCGGAAGACAATGTGCAGTGCCACCAGAATTGGTAACCTTGATTGACGATGAAGAAGGGGTAGTAAACCGAAACCAACTCGACAGTTACATGCAGAAGAAAATCGTCACACGAGGAAAGGAAGACAAAGCAAGATTTGACCAGAGTAAATCTAAAGTGAAACGATTTCAAAAGGGAGACTTCGTTTTATTTAAGACTAACCCTAGGTCTCAAATCGGACTTGACCTAAAATATCCCGATGCTTACATAATATGGAAAATATTACCAAATGATCGTTACCAAGTAAAGAAGATAACAGGACGTGGACGCCCGAAGAAAGTAGCTCACGATCAACTTCGGCTTGCACCCAAACCAGATGAAGTTGTAAATCAGAATCCCATGTCGGCGCAAGGTGAGACTACTATGACAACAGAGTCAAACGAGATACTTAATATTCCTAATGATTTGTACCAAGCTCAGGAAGAAATGACACAATAGAAAAGGTAACCTACATTGACAATTATTATCAGACTTCATAACCAGTATGATTGTTGCATGCTCTGTTCATGAGTGAAGCAAGTAGAGGACAGGGGCCTCCTTACTTTGAGTATGTAAGTTGAGGACAGGGGCCTCCTTACTTTCAGTTCTGTAAGTTGAGGACAGGGGCCTCCTTACTATTAGCTCTGTAAGTTGAGGACAGGGGCCTCCTTACTTTGAGTATGTAAGTTGAGGACAGGGGCCTCCTTACTTTAAGTTCTGTAAGTTGAGGACAGGGGCCTCCTTACTTTTAGTTCTGAAAGTTAAGGACAGGGGCCTCCTTACTTTTAGTTTTGTAAGTTGAGGACAGGGGCCTCCTTACTGACGTAAGTTAAAGATAGGCCTCCTTACATAGATCAAGGCTAAACTATAGTTTGAACAATACTTGCATAATAACATAATGTATATCTTACTGTGTTTTGATAGGTCGAGGGCGACCTTTTTGCAGAATGGCCGTGTCGGCGTGAAATAACAAAGTTGTTTACGAACGCGCGCACGTGTAACATGCGTCATCGTACGCTCGGACCACTCGACGAATCAGGCGAGGTGGGGATGAAGCGATATAAGACAGCGCGCTAGTCGGTCGGGCGCATTCTGTTCGAGGCGCTCGGTCCGTCAACACCTCTTAATTGTGATACGGATCACTCCTGAATCGTCATAGTTTGATAATTTAATATTAATTATTTAATAATTATTGTCAGTTGTCGGTTGTTGATTAATACATTATTTTGCTACATAAATTAAGTGAGTTTTTATAAAAACCATGCCTAACGAGCAAGTCAGCACTAATGCTGTCTCTATGGATCATCGCTCGCCTTCACCGATTCTGCCACGTGGATCAGCTTCAGCCGAAATACAAATACTTTAAATTTTATTCTCAAGACCTTTATGCCAAAACCAAATTTACTGGTTTCTCATATATTCATGTATACATGCCAAGAATAATGAGACTACATGTGAGAATATTTAAAAAGTACTAACCTAAACCGGCCATGCGTCGCTGAGATTTAGCCCGATATTTTTAATTTCCTCATACCGTTGCAACATCGTGATAAAAAGTATATAAAACACTCGTAATTTTGTGTAAATGTTTTAAATCGAACTACCGACTACTTGTTGAGGTCTGCGGATACAAACATTTTATTGACAAAACCAGTTTCTTTATACATAAATATTACCTACAACACATTTACATGAAACATCGACAGTATTTATTTTTGACCCTTTCGATCTCGGACGAAATAGGCAACCTCGTCAACAATATATTCTTATTACAAAGGAAAATCTCTGCACTACAACATATTCAATATAACATTTTATATATTGGATAAACCAATTTATGTAAGCCACTTACAAACAAACCAAATTATAGGCAAAAATAGAAGCAGTTTGCTATATGAAATTGCCTATTCACTTACCCGCTTACATATCCCTACAGTTCTAGTTAGTCTCGCTAGAGCGCTATTATACTCTACCTACATTTTCCTTTTCAATCTCAGCAGCGAGAGGAAAGTTAGACAAGTTAAAAGTTTAGAAGTTGTTTATTTTTAATTTAATCAGAATTCTTGTTGAGTTATGAAGTGAAAACAATTCTGCTAACAGAATAGAATGAAGTAGAATATTATTATTATTATATTATTTTTAAAGTGGGAATGATTATGGAGTATGCTACATCGTTCAAATCAAATCAAATCAAATCAAATCTTTATTGCAATCATGAGTATATAGAATGTTACATTAATTATAGGCTCATACATGATACCCTATTAGGGCGCAGCAACATAATATTATTATTTTATTAATTATAAAATAAAAATTACTTATATTATTTAGTTAATTGTTATAAATATCATTGTTAATATTGTATTCATATTTTATATTAGGTTACAGTTCTGTCCTCGAAAAACTCTTTTAGACTATAAAAGCATTTTTGAGACAAGTATTTTTTTAATTTATTTTTAAATATATTGAAACTTGCTGTGTCTTTTAATTGTTTTGGTATTTTGTTATATATTTTGACGCACATTACATATGGTCCAGAATGAAATATGGATAGGTTTGATTTCGGTAGAGCAAGTGTGTTTTTATTTCTTAGATTACGAGGTTGTGTGTAATGATCCTTCTTCAGGGAAAATAGGTGGATTTGTTTTTTGACAAAGATACAGATTTCAAAGATGTACATAGATGTTAAAGTTAGTATGTTAAGTTCAATGAAGTGTGGCCTACAGCTATCTATTCCGTCGATGTTTGCCAGAATTCTTATACATTTCTTTTGTAATTTGAACAAAACACCTGCGTCTGTACTATTACCCCATAGTATAATTCCATACATAAGCCAAGAGTGGGCATATGCATAGTAGGCAGCAGTTGCTGATTTTAGGTCTGTTGTTTTTTTTAATTGTAGTAGTGCATATGTGAACCTAGATAATTTTCCGCTTATGTTATGGATGTGGGATTTCCAGTTTAAGTTGGTATCTATATGTAGGCCTAATAATTTAAAAGACTCAACGCATTCTAATGTTGTGTTATGGTGGGAATAGTTGATTACTAGTGGACGTTTTTGATATGGTTTGAATTGCATAATTTTGGTTTTGGTAAAATTAACTTCAAGGTTATGGTCGTCCAGCCATGCTACAATTTCAGATAGGGTTTTGTTAATTTTATTGCTTAAATCTAAGTTATTTTCGCACGGGAAAATTACTGAGATATCGTCAGCGAATAGGATGCTTACTGAGTCAATGATTTTTGGGAGGTCGTTAATGTATAACAGGAACAGTAAACAACCAAGTACGCTGCCCTGTGGGATGGAGTTTTTTACATCAGTTCTTTTAGAACGGATATGTGATATTTCCCCGGTTTGTGAATTAAGATGTTCAATTTCTACATACTGTGTGCGAGAGTTGAGATAAGAGGAAAACCAATCATGTGCAACACCTCGAACTCCAATACCTTCTAGTTTGTTTAGCAAGATGCTATATGAGACCCTGTCATATGCTTTACTCATATCGAGCAGAATGCCTATAGCGTATTGCCTGTCATTTATGTAATTTAGAGCTTGTTGGATGTATCGGTATACTGCATAGGTGGTAGATCTATTCTTCCTAAAACCATTTTGATTTTCATCAAAGATGTTAAATTTCTCACAGAAAGCATAGAGGCGTTTTGACATTGCGGTTTCTATTATTTTTGAAAAGGTCGGTAAAAGGGCTATTGGACGGTAATTTCTGCACTCAGTTTGGTCGCCTTTTTTATATATTGGTTTTATAATAGAGACTTTTAGTAAATCCGGGACAATGCCTTCCGAGAATGATTAATTTATAAGATGTACCAGTGGCATAACGATTTGCTCAGAGCATTTTTTTATTAGTGTGGGGGGGAGTTCGTCATGACCGACACTTTGTTTGTTTTTAAGATTAGATATTATGGAGATAACTTCTAAGGGGTCTACTGGCTCTATGTATATGGAATTCTCTGAGCGTGTTAGGACTGGGCGAGCAGGTTGGGTGCCAGGTGTACCACCGATCTTAACAAAAAAGTCATTAAATGTATTGGCTATTATGTTAGGCTCATCTCAGCGCAGCTTCAGGCTCAGCGCTGCTTACACTATAATGTAGTGTGATTACCCCGGTGGCAAAGTGCTAGTGAAAGCTTCTGTTGTTCAAGAGGTTTCCGGGTTACAAGCGCGGGTCAGCCCTGCAAAATTATATCGAGATTTCCTGCCAATAAATTCTTAATAGCAGTTCGGAGTTAGGAAGTTGCTGGTGTTACACACAGACGCAGGACTAGCGGGTTCTGCGTCTGATCTCTCTCCAGTTGTGCCGGATTGCCGCCGTGCACTTGTGTTTGCCTATACACTTGTGCACTATAATATCTACTGCATAGATAGCTAGTGTCTGTTAAGATTGGTGGCCGTGGTCGAACTTCGGTCTGTAGGTCATTTTGTTTCTTTATATCATACTACTCTTACATCGTGATAGTCTACCGTAGTAGGGTGACTGTTAAACTATCAAGTCACGTTCTAAGATTCCTTTTCGGGCACGCCCGTACCTTTGACTCTAAGAAGCTATGTGCGTAATAAAATTTTATTAATTTAACGTGGGGTTGTGTGAGTTATAAAAACGCACCACCGACTTTTCGCGTATTAAAGACAAACACACCTTAATCTATGAAGCTATGGTTTTAATTCCACGTAATCAGGGATGAGATCTTGAGTTTGATATTCGGGACGGGAAAAGTGTTTTTGGGTTGTTCCCTCGGTAACAAATTCGTATCTGGAACTGTGCTCGGTAAACGACAATGTGCTTGTCCCTACGTGAGTGTTATAAATAACGCTAGCTAAATATGGGTCTAATTCATCTTTGCCTACATAGTCGTCAGACTATCTATGTTTGTATGAAACCTATGAGAAGAAGTTCTTAGCAGCTCAGAGTCTAAACTGTTCCTAGTACACGTGTTCTTACGTAAAATTTACAACCATAGCTAGCCAAATCTGTCTCTGACATAGGCATCTATGTGTGGATATATAGTTAATTTTTGTTACTTATCTTATTTGAATAACAATCGCATTGACATCGTTCGATAAAGCTAATGCTTTGTCGAACGATGTTTCACGTTGATGATGCCTACTACAACCATCGAATTAATTATTGATTGGATAAATAGAGACGCCAGAAGAGAATGAATATGTAGCTAATTGGGTAGGATTTTAAACAAAAGTATTATTTGTAACATAGAGATCAATAGTGTATTCCTGTCATCAAGTTATGTACCTATGTTTTAAAATAAATAATAATTATTTTTATGATTATAAGAAATAAAATACTATAGAATAAAAGTCCCATAACATAACTAATTGTAAAAGAGCCAAGTGATAACCATGTCGTTCATTAAAGGGTCACGTATGACACGGCTATTAAATAGCTAATATAATCACAACTTAATGAGACTCATGGGATAAGTGGCGGCTTAATGACGCGACCTTTCCCTCTAATACATGTTACATGGACATGACTACGATGTTGTGTCAAGTGTGCCTTGAATTATATATACAGGGCTTTGTGAGCCTTATAGGGCTGCCTCACATCACAGTTTTGGAGACGACGGAATTGTCGCAACGGTATTTTTATCTTATTTGATAAATGAATACAGGCTTACTTATAAACTATTTTCAAATACCTAAGAACTATGTATTAATTAGCGACTAATTAGAAAACAATTCACTTTTTACATTATTTAAAATAGAGTGTTAGTTATTTGAATCCCCCTGTACAGCAACATTCACGTCTTAATTTAAATACTGTTGTGTCCAGAATGAACACAAACAGCCAAAATACAGGGCCTTACCTAGTTTGGAAAATAATCTCAGTACTTTTAGTGAAATATATTCTGTATAGTATCTGACACTGTAAATGTACTTTCTATTGAGTTAATTTTTTTTTATTAATTCTTACGTAACATCTGCCGGCCGCTGATCACAAATGAATCATTGGTCAAGGACTTGAGACCTGTTTATATTACTAAATAGTTATATAATGTAGTTATCTGGCATAAAGCTATATACCTACGTATGTAAATGCATTTGTACATAATCTCACGCCTGAATCTGTGTCGTGGAAGACTGTACATTTTAAAGTCTGCTACGGTACAGATAAACAACCCAGCGAAAGAAGTTTTTAAAAAAATACACCAGTTATTCAACGGGCCGCCTTAGCCAATTAATATATTGATAAACAAACAGTGACTAAATAACCAGCAGGTCTATTCTGCACAAAAACTTATCTTGAACGTGATTAACGCTTCGCCAGTTACCGTAGTAACTTCCATGGTTACTGTACAACTGTAACTGCCTCCGTGGCGTAATGGTAGTGAATGCGACTGCTGTGCATGAGGTCTCGGGTTTGAATCCCAGGTCGGGACAGCAAAAAGTCATTGGGCTTTTCTGTTAAGAAATCTCAATCGCCCGGAGTTACGAAATTGGCGGCGTTATACACCCCCGTGCCAAATTACGAACAGCCGTTGGTCCTGCACCTGACCTCTCTCCAGTCATGTCGAATTGCCGTCCCTTAAGATCATGAGAGTTAGGGAACAGAGACTGAACTTGTGTTTGCGCACACAATTGTGCACTATAATATTATTTCCTGCGCAGATGGCTAGTCTCGTTAAGATTGGCCGCCGTGACCGAAATTCGGTATGGAGTACATACAGAGTGTATTGTACAGTAGTACAAAAACTCTAAATATAACAATCGAATTAGATGTATGTTTGGTAGAAAGATTTTACATAATTCGCCGGCTCATATACTGGTTGTAAGGGACGGACGTATCGAAAACTTTAGCAAGACATCTTTCTATAGGTACTTATCTTGACGCTAACTTCTACTAACAAAAAAATAAACGTAAGTTAAGATTTTATATTGATAAACATTATTACGCCGTACGCAATGAATAGCTACCAATACAACGCTGATCTGTTTAATTACATTGCTGTATTTTAGTAAAATGTGGTATTCTTTAATTTTTAATTAATAAAATGTATGCTTTATGCATTATGTAATCATTCACAGTCAGAAAAACTAAAAATATTAAAATTCCAATCTTCGGTACACCGTCCCGTATACCCTGAATAAGTGTTTTAAATTCGGTGATATGTCGAGACCTTAACGTGTAGGCTGAGTTAAAGGGGTGTCGTGTCCAGCGATTATTATTTCATGTACAGTAATGAGTCCGACGTTCCCCGGACACCGATGCGGCGGCGCGGCGGTTCGTCTCACACGGACTTGTTTAAGCTTTTAAACGCCTACAGAGTTCATTGTATAAGCCTTAAAGGCAACGTTATTTTAACGTTTGCTGAGATTATGTCTAATTACGCATATTATTTCAATTATTTAAACATTTAGGTAAGAAAGCGAGTCTTTAATTTCTAATATAAATATTCACTTTTTAGAGTTGGCTATTTTTTAAACAATCCTGTTGAGACCTTACAGCAAGTAGGCTATTAAAATTTATAAATTTGTTGGTAATTTGAACTAAACTTAGTTCTGAAGTAATGGGTATTCCACTTTCTTTGATTTTAAGCCTCTAAATTTAAATAAACCTCTAAGTATAATGTTGCCTGATGTTGCTACGTTCCATAGGCTACAGTGACGACTTGCCATCAGGTGGGCCTGAGTATGCTAGTTTGCCACGATAGTGGTATAAATATATATATATATATTTGGGGTCACAGATAAATGACACAGTGTTCATAGGTTTAAAGTAGCTATGTATATATATATATGTATGTAGCTCTTCAGAACAATTGCATGGTTAAGATTACGGATGGTAGTATTAGGTTTGAGGTTAAATGTTTAGTTTGGTGGTGTAATATACCACGTTGCTACTAAGAATTTCTATCGACCCAGGAATCGAAACCGAAATCTCGAGCACAGCAGTCGTATTTACAGCTGTATCGCAGAAGCAGAGTTTCAGAAGTATGTGTCGTGTTCTCATGACCGTCAAAATACAGTCGAAATAAATATATAATCAAAAATTATAATACAATAGATAAAAGTTAATGAGTCAAATATCGTTTACTAAGCATCTGCTGCTTCTTTTATGTAGACCACAGTGCCATCAGACAACCTATATGAAGTCACTGCTATTTTCGAAAACCGTAGCTTAATTTAAACTAGAACAGAATCCTCCAGGCTTAAAGTATACTATCACAATCCCATACTTTTACAAAAATATATTTTGATAAGCTCAACATTATCTAGTTCAAAGTTTTCTCTGGACCGAGACCGGTATTATTCCAGTTAAACGTTTCTACAAGGGGTATTCCAGTAATTATCTTCTAAAGTACCAAGATAGCGGTACGCAGATTTCCCTCAAACGTCAAGTTATTGTAATAGGAACCGATATACATTACGCGTTCCCAAGGATCGATTCCTGGGACGGCATCCGAGACTTAGAATAATAAAGTTATCGAATAACATTAATCGTAATTTATCTGAAAATTCGAGGTTAGAACGCTTTCGGTGAATTGCTTGTGGTTTTTTTTACTTGCTGACGTAACGGAAGGTATATTGCATTAAATAGAGGAAAGCTGTCGTAACGGAAGGAGTTCTGCAGATTATAGACGAAAGTAAAAATAATATCCGAGCTAAGTAAGGCATGGCGCCGAGCGCACACAATACCATTAGCCCGACTATATAAGTGTGATATTTGTATCGCCTCTGTAGTTGTCACTGACACATGCGGATTGTATTGAATAATAGCTATTGCCTGCGACTTTGCACGCTTTCGGGAATGGTTAAAAGGCGTTCGAAATAAAATCACAAGGAAAGCAGGCAAAGAAATATCATTGGATATTTATCTACACTAAAACAGCATGGGAGTTGTGTAAATAATTTACCCGCGGCTTAAATATTATTATAAGCTTTCACACAAACCTATAGCTTTTTATTTTCCTAAAGCTAAGAGATATTGTATCATCACTTGCTTTGACCGTGTAGAAAAAAATTGTAAAGCTGACTGTCCTGTAAATTGTAACGAAGCAAAGTTAAATGTTTATTTTTGACTTTTCCGTTTTCGTAATTCAGGACTGGTGCTGTAATCAGCTCTTAGAATACTTTTCCATTTGCAAACCCTGCTGCTAACTGCTTACCCCGGGACGGTGTAAAGTCAATTTGAACGTATTCGTACATAATGTAACCAGGTTCTATGGCTGCAATCAATAATATAAAACAGCCAATAAAATGTGCGGGTATGACGTAACGATTCGTTCCACCAGGCGACAGCTTGAAGCAATGGGCATTTTATTGTCTATATAAAAAAATATAAATTGACAACGTATAACTGAATTTTGTGGTCATATATAAGGCTCACAGTATGCTCATAACTAATAGTCAAGTTAGCTGTTTAAAGATGGCAAGAGAAGATATTTGGAAATATTAGGTCTTTGAATATGAAATTGCCGTTTATGCCCGACATCTAATTTGGTGGTTTCTGTATTATAAATCTTGTGACTTTAATGCAGTGGTTATTTGAAAATTCATTTTTATTTCGTTAGATAGAATAGATAGATTATACATATACATATATTATAAATATCGATAACATTATATACAATTTTATTTTAAGTTAGGTTTATATCGCATAGTGTCTGTCCGTACTTGTTGTTTTAATAGGCCATATTTACATGACGGTTAATGATTTTGTTAACATAAGTCAAACTATAGTGGTTAATTCAAGCAACTATACATCGGGCACGCCACAATAGTGGCGATAAGACCTGTTTTTGAGGAGTGGCTGGGGAGGTGGCATGGCGCCTTCACCTTCCGGCTGACACAAGTAATGACTGGCCACGGTTGTTTTGGCCAGTTTCTGGTTCATATACGCCGGCAAGAGACGCCCGGTTGTCACCACTGCGACGTCTGCCGCGACGTTGTTGTGGACACAGTGCTGCACACTTTGGCGGAACGCCTGGGCATCGCAGCGCCGTGAGTTGATTGCGGCAGTCGGATTGATTGTTCTCTCGCTGCCGGCCGTAGTTCAGTTTATGGTCCGGAGTGAGAGGTCGTGGAACGCAGTCGCCTCCTTCTGTGAGGAAGTGATTTCCATCAAGGAGGCGGTGGAGTGGAAGAGAGAGTGTTTAAAACTTCTCCCCAACTGCAGAACCGGGCGGAGGGCGCGAGATAACCTCCAGCCACCATGAGGTTTGACTTGGGGGTGGTGGGCTTCGTGGGCCTGCCCGCCATCCGATCAGCACCAGGTCCGAGAGGCGGCGTGCGTGTTCCCACGCGCGCCTCTGTGTCGTGTCCGTCTTCTCTCTAGGGAGAGGGACAGTAGGGATTTTAAAATTAGCGGTGACCAAAGGGTCGGTCTTATCGTGTAGTGGCCTGCCGTTTCATACAGTGGGCTGAAACCTCCGCGGGGTCACGACTGTATGTGAAAATGATTCGCGCGGCCCCGCCGATTGCGGTTTTGTCAAGGAACACCGAGGTAGGTTTAGTCGGTATTACCATGTCCATTCTTATCATAATTACCATCTCTCTTTTACCCCGGTAAGTCCGACATAGCCGCTCCGCCCACCCCTGCGATGGGATAGGCGTCAAAGCAGTCCCCCAAGTAAAAAAAAGCAACTATACACGAACTAAATAAATATATATATTTTTTCAAAAGACAACTCCCTCACGAATTATAAATCTTGTGACTTTAATGTCCTCCAGACCGAATTTCGGCCACAACGCAGCGGTCAGTCTTAACGGAGACTGGCCATCTGCGCAGAAGATATTATAGTGCTCAAGTGTGTGCGCAAACACAAGAGCACTCTCTGTTCCCTAACTCTTATGATCCGATGGGATAGTAATCCGAAACGACCGGAGAGAGATCGGGCGCAGGACCAACGGCTTTACGTGCTTTTCGAAGCACGGAACTTTACGAACATACAAACAACGGACACAAAGAATACAGAAGCTAATCACACAAATTTTTGTCCCGTGTGGGGATCGAACCCACAACACTCGGCGCGCCGGCAGTCGCGAGGTGACCACTTAAATCAATACGCCACGCGTGCAGTCAAAAGAAAAATATTGATGACATACCTAGTTAGTATGAAAACCACAACGTTATATATAATAATCAATACCTTGGGATCAATATGTCTGTAGGAAACTAAGGCACGATACCGACTCTCGTTGTTATGCTTCCTTTACAACTGTCCATACCGCACACCATACAAACTACACAAGATCTAACTAATGAATGGTCCTATTCAACCATTTCCCTTCAAAGGGTCTTCAAAGTTACGGGGATAGTTACAGGATATGCGATTTCAAAACCTTACTTCGAAAAATGTTCTTAAGTAATTTACACAGTACCTACATGATTTCAGTAAGGATTGGATGGACACGGTTGTGTTTACTTGACACCACAAAAGCAATCCCTAGGAAACAAAACCACGCTGCTGCCTACAGTGAACCACATAGGTACTACAAAAGCACACGGTCTGCCTAATGATAAATAGAAACTATAACTACTGCCTCTGTGGCGCAGCGGTAGTGAATGCGACTGCTGTGTATGAGGTCTTGGGTTCGAATCCCGGGTCGGGTCAACATAAAGGTATTGGGTTTTTCAGTTAAGAAATCTCAATACGAGCCCGGAGTTTTGAAGTTGGCGGTGTTAGACACCCTCGTGCCTCGGAAAGCACGTAAAGCCGTTGGTCCTGCGCCTGATCTTTCACCGGTCGTGTCGGATTAACCGTCCCATCAGATCATGAGGGTAAGGAACAGAGAGTGCACTTGTGTTTGCGCACATATTTGTGCACTATAATATCTCCTGCGCAGATGGCCAGTCTCCGTTAAGATTGGCTGCCGTGACCGAAAATCGGTCTGGAGGACATTATTATTATTATTATTAAATATAAACTACGGCCTATATATAAAAAATAAAAACGTTTTATTGCTTTCTGATAAAAGTACATTGCTTCTTATTGTAGACGATGGCTGATGAGCTACTGTGAGCTGTTTCAGATATCAGTGTATTCTCCCTGAAATACAATTTTTATTTGTAAGAAGAAGTGCGTGTATGTGCGTATGTGTTCCTGTGTATGTGTGCGACTATGTGTGAATAAGCAACAAGGATCATGTAAACCACACTTCAAAGAAATGGGTATATTGACCGTTCCAAGTTTGTACATTCTTGTTCTACTTAGTAGTTTTTCAAAACATTTCCATGATTATGAGTCTGAAAATGAAAGGATAAGGAAAGAGAAAACATAGAAAAAGATTTCCAATCAAAATGTTTACCTAACCTTGATATTGTCAAACATAATGTAGGTTTCAAGTCAATAAAAATATTTTATAAATTGCCCTCAGAAATTACGACATACAAAAGCAGTTTTTGTTGAATGAATGCTTTTATAGCATACCTTGAAATTATTGAATATTTGAAATGACATTTAAGTAAGAATTCAGTAACTAATTGCGAAATTATGGAATTATTTTTATTAATGAATTATTATTTTTTAATTTCATTTAATTTGATTTGATTATTATTTAAATTGTTATTTTTATATTATGTGCTAACGATTTATTCCCTTAACATGATCTTTTTATAATATTATTTAATCTACTCCATTGACATCTTTATGAATAATGTTTATATTATTGTTTATTAAGTATTCCATTAAGTGCCATAATGTGTAATCAATTTATGTGTTGCCAAATTCAAATACAATGTAAAATATTGTTCTTGAATAAATAAATGAAATAATAATGTCCTCAGGATTGAAATTCCGTCGCGGTAGCCAATCTTAACGGAGACTGGCCATCTGCGCAAGAGATATTATAGTGTACAAGTATGCGCGTAAACACAAGTGCACTCTCTGTTACATATCTAACCCTCATGATCCGATGGAACGGGTAATCCGACACGAATGGAGAGAGATCAAGCGCATGACCAACGGTTTTACGTGCTTTTCGAGGCACGGAGGTGTCTAACACCGGGAACTTCCTAACTCCGGGCTCGTATTGAGATTTCTTAACAGAAAAATCTAATACCTTTAGACCTCATGCACAGCAATTGTATTCACTACCGCTGCGCTATGGAGGCAGTTTATGTAAAAATTATGAGTGGAAAGGGACAAGAGAAGGTGGGTAAAGAAAGGCTTAGTGAGCCACCGGATTTTATCCCAGTCGAGCTGTGCTACAATTTAAGCGAAATGTTATAACCAAAGAACCCTCTACAGCCTTTATCCACTTGCTTTTCATTATGAAACATAATATGATGCAATTTCCTCAACTTAGCTTATAACTTGAAGTGACTTGTGCAAACCTCATAACTGTGTTTGAATAGTTTAAACGCAATCCTAGAAGTGAAGTGCTCAACTACCGTTAGCATGAACACTTGAGAATAATGACGGGGTGACAGGAATAGAGCTATCCTTATTTTATTAGGTTAGTGTTCAAGTACTTGTGGTATTATTAGTGGATTCTAGGTTGAGCGGAGCCAAAGTGGTTTTGTGGCGGTAGTTATACATTAAAGATATAGCTATGGATGTGAAGCGAATGATAGTGGAGCTAGGGTGACGTCACAGTGAATCTTGAATCAAGTATCAGAACTTGTATGCAAAGTATCATAAGATTTTCCTGTTTAATAATTATATTCTGTACTAGCTGCAAATAAGCGTGCCATAGGATTATAGGCTTTCCCTCTATTGTATGGGACTTAAAATATAGCTAACATCTGCCTCCCTTCGAGAATATACTGGCGTATCTATACCTATACAAAAGTAATAATAATAATATCAGCCCTGTATTAAACTGTCTCACTGCTGGGCAAAGACCTCTTCTCAGTGTGAGAAGGGTTAGGCCATAGTCCACTACGCTGGCGAGTGCGGGTTGGCAAACTTTACATATCTTTGAGAACATTATTGATAACTCTTAGACATGCAGGTTTCCTCACGATGTTTTCCTTCATCGTTAAAGCAAGCGATAATTAACTATTTAATACGCACATAACTTCGAAAAGTCACAGTTGCGCGCCTTGGGTTCGAACTCCTCTCTCTGCGTGGTAGCCCAACGGTTTCCCACTATAATTATTCTCTATTGTTCTCTGCATCTGTGATTTTGACCGAGACCGCATTAGCATTTCATGCAGATAATAAATCTAACAAAGTATACACTAGATTATGCCCATTGTGAATGCCGTCGAAACTGAATTAAAAACGTGTTTTATGAAACTATCGAAACTGAATTAAAATCAGCTAAACCATGTTCTAGATGGACATGGTTTTGCTGCAAAAAAGGTTTTATCAAAATTTGTTTAACGGTTTAAGAGTGACAACCATCCAAACTTCAACCTTTCACCTTTATAATATAACATCTCAAATTAACAGCTAATAAGATAGTGCATCGGTACCGGTCCACATCTGTGTAGCCTGTGATGTAAAATCTCCATGTGGCGACAGGTGGCCGGCTCAAAGTAGCTCACACTCCGAATACATACTCACACATACACGTAAATAAACAAACGCACAAAATTTGTACTTTACGAGCTCCGAAATAGAATGTGTGTGTAAAAATGTACCAGTTATACGAACGAAATCCCAACTTGACTGATAGGTCACTACGGACTTGCTGCAAAACTTGAACATTATTTTGGCCATAAATAACTATATGAAAGGTACAGCACAGTGTCCTTGTGAAAACTTGGACTATCTTGACTAGTAAAGTAAAGTGATAGTACTAAAGATGTGGCCACATGTTAAGGTTTTGAAGTTTGTATATATGGCGCGATGGGCCATTGTCATTCTTTATAAATTAGAAATTTGACTGCACAGAAGGCGCCTTAGTTTCAGTCGTCGTCGCTTTGACGGTGCACTAAGTGCGACGGGTTATATCCCGCAAGCTCGCAGGAGATGAAAAAATGTGTGATCCAGAAATAGTCATGCTAAGTGTGGATTTTCTTTGTGTCCATTCTTACAATATGGGTGAAGTGCGTGGCATAGTAACATCCTAATGCGTGTATTATAATTTTTAAGTCGTTATATTTATCTGTCACGGTACACAAGCGCAACGCAACGACACTGATTCCTCTGCTAGCTTACTTCTTTCCAGAAAAATGTTAATAATACATACATCGTACGCCACTACACCTAGCAGTAGTAAAGGAATACAACACCCATATTTAGCAAATTATGGTTATAGGTGTCACTTAATAAAGGACGAGCCAATCGCCATCGGTTGATGACGATAGGCATAATTCTAGAATCTGCGTTGCTACTAAGAATTTCGTAACAGAAAAATCTAATAATCGATTATTAGATTTTTTTGTAACGGAGAAAAAAAAACTAGGCTAAGGATAAGGCTAGATAAGGCTGTTTAAAATTATTTTGAAGATACTTTAGAGAACACTGACATACGGAGCTTAATAAATACCGGAATTTTTAAGAAAAGTATATTCAAATATATGTAACATATGTATGTATGAATATAATATAAATATATTGTTATAAGCTTATATTTATTATTGTTAACCCATTTTATGTACTTATATTTTATTTTCTTATGCACTGGTTTGTAAGAAATTATTCTTCGTAAGCATGCGAGAATTACCAGCGTTGTAATTTATACTGCAACAATAACAGACGCAGTTGCCTAATTTGATCTCCACGTACCGACCGCCTTTTGTTTAACTGTATTTATTATTATGTCTTTTAAAATTGTGTGTATGATCGATGTGTATTAACGGTGGCCGTATTCCCTCCGCCGAGTAACCACCATCTGTTATACCATGTGTGTGCACCAAAGCGCTAGATTACTTTTTCCCCATCGCCTTACGATACAGTGTATCTCACACCGCATGGCCCCTACCTGTAATAAAAAAGGTCTATTTACGTAAGGTACTCGTAAACATCGGCCACTATTACGAATATGTTGTGACAGCTTTATACTCCACATAAATTATATTTCCTAATGGATTATAATGAACTACTCATCTATCAGACGAAAAATAGTTTAAATAAAGAACTGATTGTTATAAATTTACGAGTATAATGTTTTGATCTCATTTTTTATAATATTAGCTGATGTATTTGTGTAAATTATATTTCTGAGAAAGTGAATCATTGTTGGATATCAAGGTCAGTTTTTATTACAAACATTACAAACGCCGTAAGTGAAAAATATTCATTTTTATACTAATAAATTATAAAAAAATAAATTTAACTTTGCTTTAATCCCGTCCTCCTCGCATTTTTTTTAGGATCGACAGTTCGCTGTTGTTGTACCTGGAACTGCAAACATACTTAGACTATGATGACCGTGAGCTTAGCTGTATTATTTGCCCTCTATACAATATATAGAAACGAGACATGAATGCATGCTAGAGCTTATTAAATCGCGAGCACAGAGCGTAATATTCCCTATTTACTGAAGACTTGATATACTGTTTTGGTATACAGTATACCAAGCCTTCAGTAAATAGGGCACAGCCAAATAAGGAAAGAGTCACTGCGAAGACTCATCCCAATTGCTCAATGGTATCGAGATACTGGTAGAAGTGCAATGTACGGAAAGGCTTTAATCGAGTAATGGTTACAAAAAGAAACGAAAGAATGAACGACAAAACATATTTCTACTGGACAGTCAAAAAGAACAGACTGAACCTGGATACTGATCAGAACCTGGATAAACGTTATCAGACCAGATTCGAGACATTTTAGAAAAAGAGTCCGATAAGAGATGACTACAGCGAAATAAATGCATAAAGAATATAAGAACGTATCAAGAATAAATGAGGGACTGTATAAACTGGAAATCTGTCTACTCCAACTGGAAATACTCCGGATATGAGTCCATCAGCTACTACTATCGTAATAAAGCGACACCAATAAACCGTAAACATATACATAGATTGAATAAGAACTACAACAGTACTTACTAATTTCATGCGTGAACAATAATCATAACATTAGTAATTACAGCCCGTTTGACTAAAATCGCTATAACCCGAAGTTACCCGATCGTTACCGAACATACCCGAAAGCCATTAAATCTGGCTGAATTCGCTACAATCAGAATCAAATTGATATCAATTATGTTGTTAGTAGGATCGGTATCGAGCCCAGTAACCCGAGCTCAGTATTTAAATCGAAGAATTGATTAAAGTAATGAAAGGTATCAGTCTAACTAATCAATAATGAATTACTAACCACTGCTACATTGTTAACGATGCAACCAAATACGTCGTGTTTTGTGTAGAATCACATTTATTACTTCATGAGCTCAATAAATTTACGTCAGTTAAACAGCTTTCTTTCAACTGTTTGTCAAAAAATTATGAACCTGGTTCAGTTCTTGACTGCGAATTGAAACCCTGGTCGTTGTAACCAATAGACACATATATGGAAAGAAAAAGAACATACTAAATGTGCTAGATAAGCTCTTTAAATATTATATTGATTATACAATCAAGCATGAACCGTTTCAGGTTATATCCGATTAGATTTCGGTGAAACTTGACACAGAAATAGTACCTGGATTAACACATAGGATGCCTTTAATCCTGGTTTACGTTTTGTTTGTGCGTAGCCAGCGAACTGAACCTAGTATGAAATGTATTATATGAAAATATTTACAAATCAATCAATTGAAGAGCCCTGCTCTTATCCTTGGGTCCTCTTACATGTCTTTGTATTTTTTGCCATTACTTACTTTAACTTCTTGGTACGACATCATTTTCACTTTTTCCTTCGCTTGATCCGTGTATTCTCCTTGGCTTTGAATAGGTTAGTTCGTCCAACCATGCTTTCTGTCGTTTCCTAATAGTTCTGCCGCCACTAAGCACTTTGTTACACTTTCAGTTACACTTCGCCTTTACTGAAATGCAAAATTTCATGCGAAATTTCATGATCATTCGGGTGACTGATCATCATGACATTTCGCATACACGGTGCCAGGTGAACAGAAAAGGACATGGGGTACCTTTCATTCAGAAAAAAGTACTGTCCTAGTCGAACCTAACCTAACTTAATCTACATTTACGCGAGCGAAGCCGCGGGCAAAACATAGTATGATATAAAACCGCTTTGCACGAGTGGTACGAGAAGTAGTAGCATTCGTACAAGTTTCGAATAATACACGTAATAAATTTTTTTGTAATAATTGCATATCGCTATTTTGTATTCTACCTTCTTTCGAAAAGATACGCTAAAGATCGCTGCACTGCCCGTCTAGTAATTTTGTGTAAGTACAACGTACACAAAATGACTTCCAAAATAGTAGAAAGAGTGTATAGTCAATAATTCATGGAAGTTACAATATATATATTTCAATATTCACATTCACCATGTCTTGTTTATACTCAACAAGTTGTTTACATATTCAGAATAGTTCTGATTCATGCGATGCTGCTCCCGCGATTGACCGTGACTCGCGGAAGTTAAACGGTTTCCTTTCATCTCTCTGTTTGTTTCATTTTAAAATAAATACTGTACTTTTTATTATAGGGGTCTTATTTTTATAGCGCTAAGTTTAATTCCATGTTTTTTTTATATGTAATTTTCGTGGATTTCTATTTAAAATTATCTACTGCTTAATTGGGAAGCCTATCTGCCAGTGTTGTATACTGTGACCTAATCTTTAGCTTTTTTAATGGAGGCTCGTGTTCAATACTAGGATTCTTTAGTACAGACATATTTTATACGCATGAATGTCCTGGATTGACACCTCGGATATTTTTTATTCCAGTAGACCTTCCCATGGCATTTACGCGGGTAAATAACAGGTGAATACTAGCAGCTATATAATATAAACCCAATAGCGCGATTTTGAAAAACTGTCCACGCCATTTGATAATCCATAAATGCGCGAAAAATCTTCTAAATAACACAAAACGTTTAGAAAATCCTTTTATCTTGACTAAAAGCTTGTATGCCACAAAATTATCCAAAGCAACTATCTTTATAATATCTCAAAATTTTCGCTTAATCGATTGTCTTCTCCGCTTTCTACAGAAAGAACCGCGCTCGTTTATGTAAGAGGGTCAAATTAGATTAGCCCTGTATTGCCGTTGGTAGAGACCACTAGCATTATAAAAAATTAAAGGCACTCTCACAATGTTTATTTTTACTGCCTTTGATGGCAGATGAGCCGGCGGCCTAGCAGAGTAATCAGTAATCTGCACTCATTACTATATTTCACATTGCTTCCGTAACATACTAATGCTAAACCGATGCCTACGGGGTGTATTAGGGAAAAAGAGACCAGCTGGAACGAGAGGCATATTACATTTGCGACTGAAACAAATAGATAGGGGATCTTTTTTAATAAAATAACATTGTCACTCGTGACTGCACAGGCAAAAAAGAGTTTACCCCTTCCCTGGTATTAGTTGCTTATCATCAACAGCGCAGTTGAGATACGCTGCGTGTAACTGATAGTGCATAAAGCCAACTAGTCTAAAATAGTAGAAGCATGAGTACAATAAGAACCGGCGCAAGACTAGTAACACTGTCACTGCGTTTCGCCTGGTGAGTGAAAGATCCAGTGACCTAAAGTCTCCGAAACATTCTATAAGTATGTATATAATTACTTCATCGAAATAACTTACCCAGTCAAGCCACGCAAAACTTAAATCAATCTCACAAATTCACACGCTTCGCAAAAAAATACGCTTTCACGCCTTAACTACTCGACTGATCATCATGAAATTTCGCATACACGTTGTCAGGGGAACCTACAGAAAAGGACATAGAGTACTTTTCATTAAAAAAGTACGATTGTCGAGAGAAGAAGAGAAAATTAATATAATCTACATTCACGCGAGTGAAGACGCAAAATCTAGTAAGGAATAATGCTTGGATAGTATAATTTAAAACCTTTTTAGAAATATACTTTTAATTATTGGCTTCGTCTGACGGTACCCTATGTGAGGCGTTATTTTTACGTAAAGAGAGGCTTGCTAAATAATAGAGCTCTTTGTATTGGAGGGATTATAGGCTTTAACGTGAAACCCATTCCGTCGGGAATGTGTACCGAACCCGGTAGTATTGTGTGTATTTTAGAGCCATTACATACGTCTTAACTTTACATCGGATTAGTTAACCGAGTAGGTACAATACAGAAGTTGCCAATCAAAATATTTTTCTCCATCATGGGTAAATCTAACTAATAATAAAAATGGGAATGAGAATTTGTTTGTTACGCTTGCACGTCTTAACTACTTGAGCGATCATCATAAAATTTCGGAACAGGACAATCTTTTTAAAGCCTTTGCCGAGTGTTGTGGGTTCGATACCTACACGGAACAAAAATGTGTGTGATCCACAAATAGTTCTTCCAAGTCTGTGTACGTTTTGTTCGTTATTTGGCTATTTTGTGAAGTCCTACGCGCCACAGGACGTCTACTTCTGCTGGAGTTGTATTTTAGAAAGACAATGGAATGGAACTAGGTTCAAGTTGCAAATTAAGCTGTATACTTTTATACACAACCGAATAAGGCTAAGAGAAAAGCCCAAAAAAAAAATTCATGCCGATTTAAATTACCAATAACATTAAAAAGTATGTTTCGCATTTTCTGAACAACGTTCGTAACAAGGCTTTCCTTATATTCTTGTCTAAAAGTGAAACAAATATTTCATCCGTTATGAAATGCAATTACGTATAAAAGCTTAGAGAATAATTTATTTTATAATGTAACCATTACGTACAGTCCTAAAATGTATGAGGCACATTGGAGTCCCTATTTAAATCTCAAATTGTCTGAATGCCTCGGTGGCACAACGGTAGTAAATGCTACTGCTGTGCAACAGGTTTTGACTTCAATTCGTAGATCAAAAAGATTGTTACTGGTTTTATCTGCCAAACAAAACTGAATAGCAGCATAGAGTCTATAGCTGTGCCTAGAAGATCTCAATATATTATACGAATTATTCAAGGTATGACACCTTTTATAATTTGGATCTTAAAAGAAATGTAATGTGTTTAGAAAACCCTACCTACCCATAGGTAGGGTTCTCTATACACAATACATTTCGATAGCACTATAACTGGCAAAATGTAGGTATAGTACATGTACCGCTTTGGGATAAAGATGGGATACGGAACAGATTAAGACTGAATATCGTTAAATACAGGTCGAGTAATATAAACATGTTAAAAAAATTACTTTACCATTGCCAGATTCATAAATGTCAGTTCTTTAAGAAGAATGCCGTACAAAACCACTACTTTTATCTTACAAAGAACGTAGAAACGAATAAATAATTTACCTAATCATAAATCAAGATATTTTCTAACCCTTTTATTTGTATTTTATGCATTATTATACTACTCATTCCTTTGAGATGAAACTGGCGAGTTATAGTACACATGTCTCCGAAGGTAACTAGCGTAAAAAACAATACGTCCATTCTATTTTTTTTTTAAGGGCTGCTCTTGCCCTTCTCTTAATTTCTTTTTCGCAGGGACTTTACAACCATTCAAACAATGGACACAAAGATCACTCAGACTCGGAACAACCATTTGAATGGATCACACAAATTATTGTCTCGTATGGGGATCGAACCCAGAGCACTCGGCGCGGCGGCAGTGCCGAGGCAACCAACTAAACCACCATCGGTGCATTCAAAAGTTATTGAAAAATGCAACACAATTAAAGAATTAGTTCGTATTCTACAGAACAAATACATTACACAAAGAAAACCAACGCAATCGTTGACACACAGAATTGAAATTCATAACGTCATTTGTATAAAACAAAAACACCAAACAAACAACCACAGCTCTCAACCATCAACAAACGCTAATGGTCTACACAGCTGACATCTCAAGCTCACTGTATCATAATTACGCATACCAAATTAAAAGTTATTCATTTATGTAAATGCGACACTGACTGCAACTCGCATGCCGTCATGAATAAAACACGAGTCCATCCTTACCCTACAAGTTTCATTTTACTCCACACGGATCAGTTTAGCCCGATACAGCTCGTACATTTTTTAATTATGCTCTGTAATCTCTCTGGAGAATGTTGAACGCTGGTCGTACATCGCCCAGTGGATGGCATGTTCATATTACTGTGATAGATAATATGTTTATGATGCGTGAAGGTTCTCATTATGAGTCAATGTTCGTAGATTTTAATG
This sequence comes from Catocala nupta, assembly GCA_963675205.1. Taxonomy (NCBI): domain Eukaryota; kingdom Metazoa; phylum Arthropoda; class Insecta; order Lepidoptera; family Erebidae; genus Catocala; species Catocala nupta. Next base: position 25,542,267 of record OY776082.1, read on the forward strand.
AGTAGTCGCACAATAGCCATGCTGTAATTACTCAACAATTGCAGCGCTACTAATTATAGAGTCTATTAGCTTCTACCCACGGTTTCACTTGCGTAACATGGGAATACTAGGATAAAAATACATTTTTTGTTTATGCACGATTGTGTAAACAACACACAAAAATCTTAACATTTAAAATATTGGTAAGATAAAGCCTGGTTTCACAAGGGAACAAGGGAAACATGTAGAGATTACGAATTATAGCTTGCATCTAAGTTTCTTTCCATTCACTATTGAGATTAAACATGTTTGACTATAATTACTTAACTGACAAACATATGTCAGATAAGTTTTTTTACAATATAAAGGGCTTTTCCCTGATTCGTCATCTTTGAAAATTTGTCAGATTTGCATAAATATTTTTTAATTATTGTTTTCAATTAATTAATAAAGCACATTAAAAGCGTTGATTTAATAACGCAGTATTACTTTAATACTGGGTAGCGCAAAAGTAATGACCCTATTTGGTTCAGCTACGACTTCGTTTCTAAATTAGAAAATTAGAATTAGTTTTTAAATATATATATTTGTGCCTTGAAATTTAGTTGCATTATGATTTAAATATGATGTCTATTAAATGTTGACCTCCAGAGTTGAAGCACATTTGAGCTCTATTTATGACATTTTCGATAACTAGCCGTAACACTTCCTGCGATATGTTTCTTATTTCTTGGTGTATGTTTTCTTTTAAAGCTGCGAGAGTCTGTGGTTTGTTCACATACACCCGAGATTTCAAATAACCCCAAAGAAATAAGTCTGGACAGGTGAGGTCGGGTGATCTAGCAGGCCAAGGCAAATTGCCAAAACGAGAGATAACACGGCCTGGAAAAGCATCCCTAATTAAGTCCATAATATCGCGCGCTGTGTGTGCCGTGGCGCCGTCTTGTTGGAACCAGGTGTGCTCCAGCCCCATTTCATTCAAATTGGGTATCAAGAACTCACGTAACATGGTTCTGTAGCGCTCACCAGTGACAGTTACCGCATTGCCTGCAGCGTCTTCAAAAAATAGGGTCCAATCACTCTTTCTGAACGCCACACCATACAGTAACTTTTAATGGATGTAAAGGTGTTTGTTGAATAATGCGCGGATTTTCAGTGCCCAGAAGCGAGTATTCTGCTTATTGACATGCCCCGAGAGATAGAAATGCGCTTCGTCACTCATAATCAACTTTGAAGAAAAAATATCCTCTTCAAGGTTGAGGTTTATGACGCGCTGGCTGTACTCTAGACGATCTCGGTGATCAGTAGGCAGCAGCTGATGAGTCATCTGAGTTTTATACGGAAACATCTTCAATTCTTTAACCAGAATACGCTGCAGAGTCCGCCTGGAGATCCCCAATTGCGTGGCACGTCGCCTCGTTGATGTTCCTGGACACTCTGCCACATTTTCGCGCACAGCCTCAATATTTTCGGCTGAACGGCCTGTTCTTGGTCTGCCAGACTCACGTCTATCCAATGTTGACCCAGTTGCTTCGAGGCGTGTGGCAAAACGTTGAATAGTGCGACCAACCGGTGCCGGACGGTGGGGAAATCGTCGACGAAATTCACGTTGTGTTTTTATCACTGATGAATTATTCCGTAAAAACATTGACACGATTATTCCACGTTCTTGGGGAGTAAAGCGGTCCATGATTATTTTTAGTGAATTTTACGTTTGATTACTACAAAATTTTCAATATCAAAATGACAGATGTCATAAAAAAAATATATAAGGAATTTCTATAGGGTCATTACTTTTGCGCCTGTATAACCGAATCAAAATTAAGCGAATGTTACACATTCAAATTTAACTACGTCATACCTACTCTTTACTAAGATTTATTTTTAACACAATTGATTAAAAGCCAAGCCAACTCTGTCCTTAACAAGTTTTATTTAAAATTAACTGCGATATAATTCGTATAAAGTAATTGAAATTCAAAGCAGCTCTTAGAAGCAACAAAGTAAAGCAAAGATAAAGATAAAAGTAAAGCTAAGATTCCAAGAACCCACCTGTTTTCATCTACAAGAAAATCGCAAAAGACATTTACAACAGTAATTACAATATCATGCACAACAAATACTGCCCTGTGTTGTCAACATAAATATTATTAAACTTGCAAATTGTTACGAGACGTCCCGTTGAGCTCATCACCGCTATAAACGCATCAAAGTCTTCTTTTATTGCACATAATATGCTGTCCGGTTCGAGGGAGACGAAAGAAAAACACTTGGACCGACGCTTTGTGGCCTTTTAATTAGTGGGCTACTTTGTTCTACGCAACGACCGACCGTGACATAGCTGAATTCATATAATGAGCCTTTATATTCAAACTAAAATGTTCGGTAGAGGTTTTGAGTGAAAATTATGTGGCGTACAGCTTTACAGAAGTTTGCGGTAAATTAAAATTGGGACAGACAACTAAATATAATATTTGGTTACAAACATTTAACCCTCCGTATACCAGGTGACTAAACCTAACATGCCGTACTAGGTGGGGTTTGACGTACCACCAATAATAAAATGAAATAAAATCGCGAAATGAATATTTTATAATAGTTATTCATAGAAATTGGATGTAATAACTAAAAATGAATGGGTTTAAGTGAGAAACATGATTATTTATACATTTTAATAAACTTTTATTGAAAAAATACAAAAACTTAAATTTTCCTTTCACTTACAAACTAATAAGTCTTTTCTTAAGTACTAAATTTAAATGGCACATGTTACAATCACAGTCTTCTCAATTTATAAAATTATACTATATTTTAAAAAAACTTATTAATAAACAATATCAAAAACATAAAAAATTAGTTGAGATCAGCATTGTCAAAATCACCGCAATCTTGACAATAAAAATTTGCATGTTCCAGGCATATCGACGTGTTACATTTTTTACAGATATACCTTGTTTTTCTATCTTTTTTTCTAGGGCACATTGAACATCTCTGCATTACATTAGGTCGTTTTGCTGCTGGTTCCTGTGGATTTTCAAGGGGCTTTTGAAAATATTTTTCAATCCTAAGGCGCAGTTCTCTAGGAAGCCTCTGATTACGTCTTCTTGTGTCCAGGTGGTGTTTTACTAAAGATAAACCTAGTTCCCGAATGAACTTTCCTCTCAAATTGGTCTTGTTTTTTTCGATGCCATTGTTGAACATGTGTATAATCATACTATTTATTCCAGCATGATTGAGTAAAGCGAAAAATATTGTAAGAGGCCATCGCTTTGAATTACGCGACACATCATAAGTTCTTGATAATTTGTCAACAACGTCAACGCCACTTTTAGTTTGATTATAAAATGTAATAATAGCTGGTTTTTGTTGACTTCCGGTTTCAAGATCAATTTCTTTATCGTGATGCAATGATGACATCATGTACACCATTTTGCGTGGCTTAGGCACGTAGGATAAAATGGTGACATCTTTTTGGAACCCAAATATTGTAGTGTTCACTTCTCGATTTTTTTTGAAAATGGGTGGAATACAGGTTTTATTAGCGCGTAAAGTTCCCACTACAGTAAGTTTATGGTTTTTCAGTAAATTATTAGTGCTTTCATAACTTGTGAAAAATTGTCCATCGTAATATTTCTGGAAGTTTGCGAAACACATTGTACCAGTCGCTCTACGACATCATAAGGTTTGTTACTAATAGCGTAAGGGCTATTTTCGGGTTGTTTGCCGCAATATATTTCCATATTTAGGGTGTAATAGGTCTTATTGTCGACCAGAGCATAAATTTTTATACCATACTTCGCTGGTTTAGAAGGTATATACTGACGAAAGCCACACCGTCCTCTGAAGGCAACCAGTTCTTCATCTAATGTAAGGTTTTCATACGGAATGTAAGCATCTTGACAATTTTTTACAAATTTTTCAAATATAACTCTGATTGGAGCTAACCGATCTGTCTTTATTCTATCAGTTCGTGTTGCAGCGCTATCAAACCGTAAATTATTCAGTAAGAAAGTAAATCTATTTCTACTCATGGTATCCCGAAATATATCTATTCCAGTACCATCCGTGGCCCACAAGTCGATAGTGTTTTGACGACCAGAACGCGCTAAACCAGATAAAAAAAGCAACCCAAACAATGCCTTCACTTCTTCCTGCGTTGTAATAGTTTTTTGGGGATCATTATTTGCCAGATAACAAATTTTCTCATTGGTGCTACTCACGATTTCATTAATCATATCATCAGGAAAAAATAAAGAAAAAGACTCGAGAGGTGACTTTTTATGCCTGGCAATAGTTTTCACTCCGGGTAGATGAGTAATAATATTTTCAGCTCTGGTGCGAGTCGCAGTCCTGAGTGGGATTTTATGCCATTTAGTAATGTTATCTTTACCTGTATAGCAATTTGCTTCCGCAGTTTGTTGCAGCTCGGAGAGAGGTATATCGTCGCTGTCTGAATCCGAAGACATATCAGCATCAACTACACTATTTGTATCGCTTTGATTGCTTACATGGTCAGAATCATTATCAGACGGTACTTCTATATTCATCAACTCTGTATCAAAATCATCATGCTCATCAAATAGTGCATGTAATATGTCAGATTCCGTTAACTGAGACATGTTTTTTAACACCTGCAAATAATATTTTTACGTTAATATATAAATAAACATTAAAATAAATAAAAAAGCAAAATAGTCAAACATACCTTTTAAACAACGCGCCGTACGAGGTGGGGTATGTGTTACCCAAGCGCACTTTACGCACGTGTCACGCGTTCTGTGGCCGGCGCCGGACTAAATGAATTGCGTAGATCGGAGCGGCAACGTCGCATTTGCAGCTACTGAGAAAACGAACCAGCGCACCTTTACCATTCAAGAATTATTAAGAATTTACAACCGTTGGGTATGTTATACCCACCTTGTACACGGAAGGTTAAGTCCGTCGACAGACTTATAATATTATCCATTAGATGGTTTATTTAAAATTGAGTTCAAAGAAGTAAAAGCGATCCTACATTCCCCATTTCTTTTATAAGCTGTAAAACTTCAAATCAAAGATAGCTCTGGTATACACGAAGTGAGAATATACACGGATGGATCTAAAACAAAATCAGGAACAGGAGTCGGAGTCTTCTCCCACGACCTAAACATCAATTACTCAACAGCCCTGGGAAACCTCAACACTATCTTCCAGGCAGAATGTGTTGGAATCACCCGCGCTGCAACAGCGGTTACATCAAGGGGTATAAGCGATAAGACGATACGCATTATCTCGGATAGTGCCGCGGTATTATAAGCTCTGAAAAGCAACTGCTTTAACAGTGGACTCATCCTAGAGTGTCACCGTGAGCTGCAAAGAATTGCAACAAAAAATCGGGTAACATTGCAATGGATACGCGGCCACAGCAACTCTTCTGGCAATGACGCTGCAGACCAACTGGCAAAGCGAGGATCGAGCATTAAAATGGTAGGACCCGAACCAATTGTCCCGACACCCTTCTGCCAACTCAAAACATGGTTATGTGACAGAACCACGAAACTACATGAAAAACAATGGGCAGAAACAAAGGAATGTAGACAGACAAAGGAAGCCCTTCCATCCTTAGACATACATCTGTCACGCAAACTGCTGCGTTCTTCAAGGAAAAACCTGCGTCATCTAGTGGGTATAATAACAGGTCACTGCTCACTCAACAAACACCTATTTAACATCAGCATCACTGACAGCCCTTTATGTAGAGGCTGCATGGAGACCGAGGAGACACCGGCTCACGTGCTGCTGCATTGCAAAAGCGTGAGCAACCAACGGGCGAAACTACTAAACAGTCCAGAAACGATGAAGGAAGTACTGTGCAACACCGGTCCCCTATTGTCTTTCTGGACGGAGCTGAGGTGGTATGAGTAACCGAACAACTTTTCGCGTCGGTCACTTACGCACAATGGCCCAATTGCGTGGCTAAGTGCGGATAACACACGTCCAACTAACTAACTAACTAAGCTGTAAAACTTGCAAAGAAACATACGGCTTTTCGGACATGTAGGGTCTAAGGTAGCCTACATTTTATGTTACATCGGGGCTATAGAAATAACTCGCTGTGCTGCTAATACATGAGACAACCCCGTTTATAGAAAAGCACCTTCCGAAAAAGCCTGACTACTTTTCTTTCCACTGGAATATAACAGAAAAGCTCCAGGCTACAATTTTTTGTAGAATGGAATTATCACCACTGCATTAATTTTGTTGTAACTCGTAACAAATTTGCTCAGACATTTCGCACTACTGCTATCTTTTTCTTACGAATTAATTCAATATTTATGAAACACTGCAGAACAAAGCACTCCGTAATGAATATGTAATCTTGATCCCAAGTGCAATAGTATGCTCCATTCTTTTAACAAGATCCCAAACTTATATACTTAGGCGCAAGTTTGTGGGAACTTTGTCACGAGTATACGAACTGCGGAGATTGGTCTGAACGCTTCTATCGCACGTTAAACGTGAATGGATAAACTTGGGCGATTTTCGTTAAGAGAGAAAATCGATCGGTAAGATATGGAGCGAGATAAATGTAGCTTCCCGAAGTCACTGCTGTTGTTATCTACCAACTATTAACCATGTATAACGACTAACAGCCATTAATATGGTTGAGCAATTGAAAAACCGGAATCTATCAGAAGATTGAAGATTATTATTTCAGGCAAACAAGGCGCCGAAAATTTTATATGTAACGCACAATTCAATTTACATATGCATTTATATCGGTTTATTGATCCTGAGTATTCCCTTAGCTAGAACAAAGAGGACTACGAAGTAAGAACTATCCCCTTTTTATCTGCTGATATCATTTCGTATCTTTGCCCTGATTTTACAATTTATTCGGTCATTTTGTCAAGTGCTGCGACGGCCGCAATTTTATTTCTGTGGATGCATGTAGCATTTGTTGGCCGTTTGTTGCTTACAGTTTTAGAGAACAGTCCTGTTCTTTGCCATGACAGGTTATTAATAAGAATGATATTATTACACAATTAAGTAACTATGCAAGTCAGTACTCAAACAAGTCATCTATAAAACCTACCTTCGAAAATAAATTAGTTCATAATAAATTAACTTTGCTTCCATATACACAGACAGTAAACATTCCACCGTCACTACGGTGTGAATGTGTACTCTTTGTCTCACTAGACTGACTGCATACTTGAATTAAGTTACTGATCTAAATTACTTTGTATTTTATTAGTTTTCAGTCTTTATTAGCTACGGAAGAGCGTAGTCGCCTTTCAAAGTCATCATATGTTTATTAGGTGATTCGATTAGTAGGCAAAAATAATTAAAACTGGTAAGTAAATGATGAATATTACTTAAATCACCGGGTCGGTTCGTAACAAATGCTACACTCACCTCTCTCAGCAACATATAAAAGCGCCGCAGCGTCAGATCAAGTTTTCCAATTACCCGCGTTTCATCACTTGTCTCATAAATCAACGGATTACAAAACTTTTGAACGTGTTATACAAAACTCTTATTTTAACTCCGTTGGTAATAAAATTGAAACAATGTATTCCACACGAGATACACAGTAGTGCAGTTCAATATTAACTATTAAACTGTGTAATATTCCAGAACTCTTACGTCATAGCAGGGATAGCCTTGTGGGAGACCGTTTGACTGCCAAGCAGAGGTCTCGAGTTCGATCCCAACGCGTGCATCTCTGACTTTTCTGAATTTAAGTGCGTTTTAAATTGTTAATTATCGCTCGCTTTAACAGTGAAAGAGAAACATCGTGAGGAAACCTGCATGTCCAAGAGTTCTCCATAATGTTCTCAAAGATATGTGAAGCCTGCCAACCTGCCCTGAACCAGTGTGGCGGACTATGGCTTAACCCTTCTCACACTGAGAAGAGGCCCGTGCCCTGCAATGGGACAGTTTAATACAGGGCTGATATTATTATTACGTCTAAAAAGGTAGTTGAAAAGTGATCATAACCAGTGCTAAGAATAGGCCACTTAGTTGCTCTTTTGATTGTATTTCATTTCCATATATCAATTTAATAAACTGCTTCGACAAGGCAGCGGTAGTGAATGCGACTGATGTGCTTAAAATCTCGGATAGGTATTCCCAGGTCGGACACAATATCTAATTCTTGAAATTAAACTACTATTGGAGGTCACATCTCTTTGGTATCACAGAGGTTGGAAGTCACATCTCTTTGGTATCACAGAGGGTATAAAACCAGCGCGCACCGAACGTCGCGTCTCTTTCCGCCGCCAGCCATCGTGGAGACATCTTGTCTATGTCTAACATTTTCCAGTGTCAAAATTCGTTTGCTAGCTTTTATGTGTAATTTATTAATTTAAAGATTAAAGTGTTGCTTATATTTTTATAATCAACTTTGTTAATTTTTTAGTCAAATTAGTATTTTGTACACAAGATCAGAAGTGGGATAGGATCCTTGAGATTCTATCTGTCACGCCTTTTGGTTTTGTCAATTTGATTTTTGAAAAATGTCAGACCGTGAATATCGTCGCAGCCGACGTGATAGTTCGGTTCAGCGGTCGAGCAGACGTCATCACCGTACGCCTGATGGTAAGTTTAGGCAGATGATGGAGACAATGATGTCTAGGCTAACATCATTAGAAGAGCAATCAGCAGTCCGACCCTCTCAACCGCGTCAACAATGCGGGCTGAGAGCGCATGACAACGCGTGTCGATCGCCGCCGCCACCTCGGCGCCGGTCCTCGACATCACGACGCTGTTGCCAACCGCGCCGCCGTTCCTCAGCGAGTCGCGTGGCAACAGGGAGTTGAGTACGTCAGCACAAGCAACGGAAACGGATAGGATTGTTGATGCCATCAGGTCAATCAACACTTCGGTAAGCTCAAATCATAATTTTTATATATCATGGTTTGATCCTAATCTGCATAATATTGACGATTGGTGTGCTGAAGTTGATCGTGCGAAATCTTTGAATAGCTGGAGTGATTTCGAATGTCTTTTACGAATAGGGAATTGTTTAAGGGGAGATGCTCGATCATGGTTAAACGAATGGGTCACTAACGATCGTACATGGAGTAGTTTTAAGCGAGAATTTAAACCTTTGTGTCCGAGAACACCAGATATCGCGAACATTTTGTTTGATGTGATGTGTAAAAATTCCGATGAATACCCTACGTACGCGGACTATGCACGTCGTTCATTACTGCGTTTGCGTATAGTGCGGGGACTCAGTGATGAATTAATATCTGCAATCGTGATCCGCGGTATTACTGACCCACATATTCGAGCATCTGCCACCAATGCCAAACTTTTACCCGAAGATTTAGTTAAATTCTTCTCAATTTATGTAAAACCGAGCTCAGCTAATACTTGTAACCCTCGTAATACGTCACAAGTGTCTAATAACAATAACCCGAACAGAAAACGTAAGTTTGAGGACGGTAAATGTTTTTCGTGTGGACTTAAGGGTCATACTCAAACTATGTGTAAGAAACGTAAAAACAACACTAGTGCGGGTTCAATTGCTGCTAATTCTAGTTATATCGGTAGTTCTAAGCCTAGTGCTGCATCAGCAAAGTCTGAGCCTTGCTCATTCTATAAGAAAACTGGTCATAAAATAGAAACATGTTTTGCAAAATTGAAGGCCGACGCGCGTAGTAAAAATGACGTTAATTTCTGTGAAGAAATGTCACCTACCCGCAATAACGATGTCGTTGTGGCGGTAATTCAGGGCGTACCCGTTGATATCCTAATTGATAGTGGATCAACTATTTCACTTGTACTGTCATCAATGTTAAAACATTTTAGCTGCGTGCAAAAGCCAACATTTCGTGTACTGAAAGGTTTAGGTAGTCAGGAAATTGAAAGTACGTCTTACGTTACTTTGCCTGTGGAATTTGACGGAATGACTTTAGAGGTAGATTTGTTCGTTGTGGGGTCCGAATTTATGAATACACCTATCATAGTAGGTACTGATGTCCTTAATAGGAAAGGTGTACGTTACGTACGTACTTGCGATTCTCAACAACTTATTAGGGATGTAGATAACTCGGATTCGGTTATGAATATTCAGTCTGACTCTTCGATGTCAATTAACACGCCTCTTATTGGTCATCATCTACAACAGTTGTTAGCTATTTTGTGGGAAGTACTTGTGGTCTTAACTGAGGCAGGCTTTTCAATTAACTTAAAGAAATGTTCCTTCCTCACAACGGAAGTTGAATACTTGGGTCGTCACATTAGTCGTGGTCAGGTGCGGCCGAGTCATAATAAAGTCAAGGCTTTGGTTGACTCTGTCGAACCGAAGAATGTTAAGCAAGTTCGTTAGTTTATGGGCTTAGCCAGCTATTTTAGAAGATATATACCTGGTTTCGCTCAGAAGACTGCTTGCATAGCCGGTTTGACGAAAAAGGGTTTAGAGTTTTACTGGGGTCCGGAGCAGCAGGCTGCTCGTAAGTATATAATCGAGTGCCTTACGAGCGAGCCTATCCTTGCTATTTACGATCCTTCATTACCGATTGAAGTGCATACCGATGCAAGCTCGGTGGGCTACGGCGCGGTTTTAATGCAAGTTCATAAGGGTGGTTACAAACGAGTTGTAGCATATTTTTCAAAATTGACCCAGGGGGCAGAGGGCAAATATCACTCGTATGAACTCGAGACCTTCGCGGTTGTAAGAGCACTACAGCACTTTAGACCTTATCTTGTGGGAGTACGCTTCACCGTGGTCACTGATTGTAATGCATTAAAACTTACACAGCGTAAAAAAGACTTACTACCTAGGATGGCACGGTGGTGGGTATACCTACAAGATTTTGATTTTGGACTTGAGTACCGTAGGGGTACTTTAATGAACCATGCCGACTATCTAAGTCGAAACCCTGTGAACGTCTGTACGGTTCAAAAGCCTCAGAACTGGGCGCAAATTGCTCAAGCTGCCGATGAGGAGACCTTAGGTCTGAGACAAAAACTGATAGACGGACAGTTGGACGCGACGCGTTATTTTGTTAAAAATGACATTCTGTACGTTAAGTACTGTTCTACTGGGGAACAGCCGCGATTCCTTTGTTATATTCCCAAAGGTCATAAGTTAAGTCTTCTCCGTATTTTTCATGATGAGCATAATCATCCGGGGGTAGATAAGACAGCTGACTTGATTATGAAACACTTTTGGTTTCCTGGGTTGCGAGTATTTGTCCAGAAATATGTTGCTCATTGTTTAATCGGTATGTCCCATAAAAAGTTGGCACGAGCGCCTTTATAGCCGAATCACTCATGGATTAAACTCGAATCTCCTTTTGAGACTATCCACATGGATACCCTGGGACCTTTACCGGAAGTAGATGGTTACCGTCACATTCTAATAGTAGTCGATGCCTTTTCTAAATTTTGCCTTTTGTACCCTATGTATTGACAAGATGCTAGCGAACTGAAACGCCACTTCACCAATGTTATTTCCTTATTTGGTACTCCCAAACTGATTGTGACTGATAGAGGTCGAATGTTTCAAAGTACCGAGTTTCTCGAGTGGGTTAAGAATATAGGTTGCGACATACATCTGATTACTCCCGAGATGCATCAATCGAATGGACAGGCGGAGCGATATTGTCGCACGGTACTTAATATGGTGCGTATCGAATGTAACTTTCGACAACAAGAATGGCCCAGGATTATGTGGAAAATTCAATTGGTGTTGAACATAACCAAACACCGAGCTACACAGCACTCTGCCCTCAACCTGTTGGTGGGTATTGACGCAGCAACACCATTGATTCGAAGTCTGGTTCGAGATGTGGCACTGGAAGGTTCGAGTTCCAATAGAGAAGCCCTGCGTGAAATGAGTAGGCAAAGGGCCTCTGAGCGGCTCAGGGAAAACCAGCAACAGCAAGACGCATATGTCAATGCAAGGAGGAAGCCTCCTCGTAATTTTAATCTGGATTCCTTAGTTTTTGTCAGAAAACAAACTCAAGCGACTGGCAAGCTGGATGCCTGCATGCGGGGACCCTACCGTGTGGTGAGGATACTACCGCAAGGGCGTTACGAACTGCAACTCCTGACTGGCTCCTATGGGAAGTCGACCCAAGCAGCGGCTGAGTACATGATTCTGTGGCGCGGAGAGTGGACTCCCTGATGTATGTGCTGCTTACTTTGATGGTGAGTTGTTTTGCTTTTAATTAGGATGGTATGATATGTTTGTTGTGTCACTGTCCTATTAATGCTGGTTGAGAGTACGCTTCACGTCGTGCCTCTTCTCTTAACCGCTGGCGCTGGTTCAAGTTACTGCTTCACGTCGTGCCTCTGGCTTGAACTAGCTATGTGCTAAGCAATGCTTCACGTCGTGCCTCTTGCTTGGCTGCTTTCCTTTGTTCATTACTAAGTCATGCTTCACGTCGTGCCTCTGTCTTGGTGTGACACTCTGCGCTAAGAATATGCTTCACGAAGTGCCTCTATCTTAGCTTGTATTTTCTTTTTCACTAAGTAATGCTTCACGTCGTGCCTCTTACTTAGGAGATTTTCTGTGTTTATTAATAAGATATGCTTCACGTCGTGCCTCTATCTTAGCCTATATTTCTCACTAAGCTAGTGCTTCACGTAGTGCCTCTGGCTTAGTGCTTTCATCTTTTCTTACTTTTGTATACCTAATGTGTATGCTTGCATATACCTATTTTGTACGTGTACTGTTACATAGACGTAGACCCAAATAGCGAGGAGTCTACCGTTGCTGCTTATAACAATGAGTCGCAATCTGAAGCCACGGAGCCATCTACGAGCGACGGGCAGCAGCTTTTCACGTCCGGGACACAAGGCGTCGCAACGCAGAACACCCTGGATGCGAGCGCAACTATGGAGCTGCCTGTTAACGTCGTGTACGAGCCGCAAGAGGTCCAGCCGGTGACAGGGGTCACCAATGCCGAGGATGGGAGCTCTCGCAGCCAGGGGCCACAGCTTCTTGAGTCTAACTCGGGAGTGTCCCTGCCAATCCTGGAGACTCAGCTGCAGAGTTAAAGGAGCCCGAGGACGGACTCCTGTCAGGAGAGGCCGTATTGGAGGTCACATCTCTTTGGTATCACAGAGGTTGGAAGTCACATCTCTTTGGTATCACAGAGGGTATAAAACCAGCGCGCACCGAACGTCGCGTCTCTTTCCGCCGCCAGCCATCGTGGAGACATCTTGTCTATGTCTAACATTTTCCAGTGTCAAAATTCGTTTGCTAGCTTTTATGTGTAATTTATTAATTTAAAGATTAAAGTGTTGCTTATATTTTTATAATCAACTTTGTTAATTTTTTAGTCAAATTAGTATTTTGTACACAAGACTACTATATACGCGCGTACAGTAGTCGTACGGTTCGCGAGGCGGGATGTACGTAATGAGTTTATTAGATGCGCGCGGGTTCGGCGGGGAGCGGATACCTCTGAGCTCGGTATTCCTGTGCCAACAACAAGATTTTATATAAACGAAAGGCTCACGAAGATAAATCGACAGTTATTTCGGCAAGCGCGGGATACTGCCCACCAACACGGATGGCAATACATTTGGACAAAGAATGGTCGTATCCTTGCCCGTCGCAAACCTGGCGAACCTACAAGCATCATCCGTACTGAAGTGGATCTGTCACGTATCCAATAATATTTATATTATGCTTAGTTCCAAATTATTTACCCGGTATTTATTTATTTTGCATACTGTTTCAACACATATTATATCAGACAATATATTGCAGGTCCTTTCTAGTGTTATTGCATGTTGCAAAGGCACTGTTGTAGACTGCCTTCATAAGTATGAGCTGCCTCTCAGTAAATATTACATAAATATTAATTTAGATTATAAAAGTATTGTTGTTACTATAAAATATTTATTTTTATACAATATTATTTATATTATTACATTATGTATTCTATTATGTCTAGCTAATTGCCTGCTACCGAAATATGAAAGGTTGTCTTTGTCACAGATGCCCGTTCCAAGAGACTGGTCTGACCCATTTCATCAATGCCGCGAAATAAAATAATTAAGTTTGGCCTACTAAATGCGGGATCATTAGCGACGAACCATGATGAATTTATTTTAGCAATGACTAATCACTCGGTAGACATTATGGCGATCAATGAGACATGGCTGCGTAGGGGAGAGGAAGGGAGAGCACCTGTGGTTCCAGGTTTTCGATTGCGACATATTGCACGTTCGGAAACGATTCGTGATGGACGCGGTGGGGGTGTCGCATTCTATATTAAAACTGGCATTACTACCCGAATAAGGTCTCACCCTCACCACCCTCTAGTTGAGCAAATGTGGATGACCTTAAACACTGCTTCAAAAAAATTATTAATCGGCACTGCATACCGGCCACCATGGCTGGACGTAAACATCTTTCTAGACGCTATCACAGACAGTATTTATGCATTATCCCCGTTCGACAACGTAATCTTATTAGGTGATTTTAATGTTAACTTGTTAGATGCTCAGAATTATAAAACTAAACAACTCACTGCATTTTTGAGTTATTGTAATCTGAGTCAATTAGTTACTACGGCTACACACTTTATTGGTGACAGTGCAACGTTAATTGATGTGATCTGTACGGACGCACAGTGCCGGAAGGTCGTTGTAGATCACATACCAGAACTCGGTCACCATTCGATTGTTGCTTGCGAACTATTTTTAACACATTCGCTGCGGCAGCATTGGATCTTAACCTACTGCTAGCGCGGTACGAGACAAATACTGCCCGTATCTATATTTCCTGCTATGCGTTACGACCTCTATTTTGCCGTACCGAAACCTGACTTTCAAAGACCATACAGACGTGGAAACTCCCCATATCAATGGTTTTTTTTAACAAAGCGATAGGCTACATCCTCGTGTATACTTAGCTGTGGTAGCCCCGGGTTCTCTATGATATTTCGAAAGATACAGAGATTTTTCTAAATCAGTCATTTACGGCAATATATATGCCGTATAGCATGGAAGTGAAAAAATGCTAGGGATGGGGTTTACTTCTGAAATGACAATCGATGTTTTAAACATATTCTTTATTATAGACACAACATTAAAATTTAATAGTGTAAAAATCAACATAATTCTTCTTAATTAGTCAACATAATAATTATTCATACAAGTATCGCCAATTTAAAAAATATTTAAATATAAAAAAAAGCATTCACATGTACTTAGTACAAATACACTAATTAATAAAAATGTGAATAGGACTTTTGATTCACATTAGGGTACCAAATTATTATAATTACTTTTAAATCTATTATGAGATCACACAATATTAGGAACTTTAATTTGACGAAAGAAAATAAATTTTATAAACTAGGTATGTTTTGATCAACGTTCTATATTAGCCTTCTATATTCTATAAAAGTGCTAGTAGGTAGTTATCACACTGAACAACTTTCGCACTTGACATCTTTGGCAACAATTATCAAAATATAAAGAAAATGTTAGCCTTTCTACACAGAACAGAAAAGCATTTTATTTCAAATCTTAAGCATGTTTCTTGAGATCTAGTAAGTAGTAGTAGTAAGTTTTGCATATCTGAGATGTCTCAGATATGCAAAACTTACTTAAATAGCAAAACTTAACTAATAAAAATTTATAGATATTTTCTGTAAAGATTGTTGTGTTATTTATTTGTCATGCATTTTATTGTAGCAATTTAAACATATAGCCTTTTGACATTCTTGACAAAATGTACGCACTCTTTTTACTTTCTTATCAGTCTCACGGCTGTTAAAGTCTTTTCTAAGATTAAGAAGGTAACAATAAAAACACTTTTTAAATTTTTCCATTTTCTCTAATGTGTGACTAATTCGCTTCTGTGGTTGATTGTTATTATTTTCGATAAAATATGATTTTGTAAGGGACTGAATGATTGACTCTAAGAAAGATAGCAATGGTAACTGTTTTTCAGTTTTCATTTTGTATACAAGCCATGCATTGACTAAGCAAGTTCCAAATAATAAACTCATCATCAGCTTGCGAAACCATTTTAGACCTCTAGTTAGAGTTGAGTAGTAAGTAGTCATTTGATCACTGAAATCAACGCCTTTTTTATCTTCATTATACATTATTACATAACCTGGTTTCATAATCGGCAGGTTAGTCACTCGTGATTTTTTTCTAGTATCTTTTAAAGAAGCGTTATGTTCTTTAACTGTGGTTATCATTGTCACAGGACATTTATCCATCCATTGTATTATTTTGACTCCATTGTTCATTCTTCCAATAACTTGTCCCTTTTTTAATTTTGTACTTATGACTGTCTTGGCTAACCTTTTCCTGTTAGTCCTCACGGTACCACATAAATAAGTTTTTTTTTTCAGTAATTCGTCAGCTAACGAAACCGACGTATAGAAGTTATCTGCTATAAGAGTTCGACCCTCATCTAACAAATTCTTAGTCAATCTGAGAACCACATCATAACCATGACCTTCCCTTGATTTTTCTTCGTCCTTCCCTGTATATACCGTTAGTGAGTATGTATAACCCTCAGGTGTGCACAGTTTGTATAGCTTGATGTCATAATTGTGTGCCTTGTTTTTAATATACTGGCGAAAATGAAGCCGTCTTTTCCAAGGTATCATGGTTTCGTCAATCACTATAAATCGACCTGGTTTCAACATATCAGAAAATGATTTTAATAGAATATCGAGCACATTTCTAATTTTATATAATTTGTCACCATTGTCAATATTTTCGCTGAAGTGCCAAAATTTTAATAACAGCAAAAAGCGATTTACATAATATTGTCTTCTGTTTACGCGAATGTTATTCATTGAAATTAAACTACTATATACGGATTTTATCGCGTTGTTTATTTATCACTGTATTACAAAATTTTGAAAATATTACTCTACTACTACTATTGATTTTATTTGACTAATTTATAAGCTAATAAAATTATTTAAACTATTAAATCTATTTATTTTTGGTTTACACTCTCCCCGTGACCATGGCTGCTGAAAAGCACCCGAAACGTCGGGGAAAGTGTAAACCAAAAATAAATAGATTTAATAGTTTAAATAATTTTATTAGCTTATAAATTAGTCAAATAAAATCAATAGTAGTAGTAGAGTAATATTTTCAAAATTTTGTAATACAGTGATAAATAAACAACGCGATAAAATCCGTATATAGTAGTTTAATTTCAGCAAAAAGCGATCCCTGGGCATCAGTTTTGATATGTACTCATTTCGATAGCAACTCTTCTTAGACCAGAATAAATTAACTTTAGGTAATTTATTGATACCCATTACCAACAACAAACCCATAAACCGTTGCATTTCTTCAAAAGTAGTTGGCTCCCAGCGTTTTAAACGAGATTTTGACTTATAACATGTGAACTTATAAACTCAGCTGCATGCTTGTTAGTTTCTGTCACCATTTTTGCAATGACCTTTTCGGTAACAAATAATTTGTAATAATCAAGTGGTTCTTCTAAAAGCACATGTGGTGGAAGTTTTATTTCGCTTGTTAATTCATTTTGTGCAAATCCCATTTGATCGGTAATGTCGATCCATTGATCTTGAAGTTCTTCATTTTCATTATGAAACAAACTTGAAACATTTGATTCCGAATTACTATCATATATTTCATCAAATGTATCAGTATTAATTCCCTTACTCATATCAAGTTTTTTACGTGAACCTCTCATTGTTAAGTAGCCGCGTAGTTTTTTGCACAAAAAATATCGAGCACTTACGTACGTATCACTGACGGCCAGCACTAATGCAAACTGAGACGCTGCGCGGACGCATGCAGTGAGGCAAGGGGTTGGGGGGGTACGGCAAGATAGTCGCCGTACCGCACTGAATAAAAATACTTACCTTACTGTGCGTTACGGCAACTATTTTGCCGTATATTATTAGTGTACAATATTATTATATTAAAAGCAACCATATTGAAAAGATCACTGTCTCTTTCCTACGCGTACGGGAACATAGTTAGATCACCCCCGCACCGCGCGCAAAACAAGGACAACGAGCTGGCGCGCTGGCTGACCGTCAAATACGGCAAAATACTTGCCGTAACGCAGCGAATGTGTTAAAAAAAGATAAACCTGTCAATAGGTATGTTACTTTTCGACCTTTTAAAAACATAATACTGGAGTATTTTGAATTAGATCTGAATGAGATACCGTGGGGACTAATATGCCAATTCAATGATGTAAATGAAATGGTTGATTTTTTTAACTATCACATTAATACACTTTTTGACAAACATGCACCATATAAAACTAAAGCATTTAAGGGTCCACCAACGCCCTGGATAACGGACAATATTAAATTAATGTTTAAATTGCGTAATGAGGCTCGTATTAGATATCGTCAATCCCGGCTTGAAGTACATAAACAATATTATTTAGATCTTAAACACCAGGCCGCGATGGCGTTATACAGCGAAAAGAAAGCCTTTTTTAACAAGTACATAAATGACAACCAAAACAACTCCAAATTGCTATGGTACAACTTAAAAAAACATGTACTTCCAGCAGGTACGGACGATGGTATGCTTATGGGGCAATTTGAGGATCCTGAGGGTTTGAATTCGGCATTCCTTGATGTACCAGGGGAACCTAACGTTACTATTTCGCAACTCACTTTTTTCGAGTTTAACAGGTATAGCACATCAACCTTTTCACTGCTGCCTACAAATAGCCAAACAATTAGAAAAATAATTAACAATATTAATACCAATGCACGAGGAATAGACAATATATCTAAGGAGATGCTATCCCTTACTTTGCCGCAGTCACTTACCGCCATAACAGACATTATAAATAAGTCTATCACATCTTTCTCATTTCCTAAGCTATGGCGGAGTGCCATTGTGCGGCCCATTTTAAAAAATAGTAACCCTCAAAATTACAAAGACCTTCGCCCTATAAGTATTTTGTCCTGTTTGTCAAAGGTGTTGGAGAGGGTGGTGTATAAACAAGTCATGAATTACTTGGAAGGTAACGGTATCCTGCCCGACCTTCAATCAGGGTTTAGAAGAGGACGTAGTACAACAACGGCTTTAGCAGATGTCGTGGGTAATATCCTCGAGGCTCGTGATCGCGGGGAGGGTACGATACTGACCCTGCTCGATTATTCGCGTGCTTTTGAATGTATTAATGTTTCACTGCTGCTTTCTAAACTTTCGTATTACGGTTTTGAGTCGAAAACAATCAAATGGTTTGAAAGTTATCTAACGGGTAGAATGCAGCAGGTCGAAATAGGTAAGAGCGATGGCTCTCTGTTGTTGTCGTCCCCGCGGTTCGTGACTCGGGGTGTTCCCCAGGGATCCCTTCTCGGTCCGCTCCTGTTCGTTTTATATACTGCTGACGTAACTAACAGCTTCAGGGAATGCTTATACCACATGTACGCCGATGACACGCAAATATATCTATCTTTTAACCCTAATAACACTGCGTCTACGGTGCGTACCATGAATGAGGAGCTCGACAGAATAGCAGCATGGTCTAGGTGTAACTCACTGGTAATCAATCCAAATAAATCTAAATTCTTGGTTATGGGAAGCAAAAACCAAATTGAATTAATATCATCTCATAATCCAAACATCGAAATAATGGGTGGTAGTGTGGAACAAGTGCAAACAGCACAAAACCTTGGTCTGATGATCGACCCGGAACTGCGTTTTGAGGGTCACATCAGTGGCGTTGTAAAAAATTGTTTCTACAGGCTCAAAATTCTCTATAGAGTACGAAATTTTCTTAGTGTCACTTTAAGAAAAAGACTTGTAGACAGTTTAGTGTTATCCAAAATGAACTATTGTGACGCCGTGTATGGTCCCTGCCTCTTAACCAGAACACAACATCTAATACAACGTGTGCAGAATGCGTGTGCCCGGTATTGCTTTGATATACCCCGGAGAAATCATATAACGCCTCACTTAAATAATAATGACATACTTAAAATGCTAGCGCGGCGTAAACTTCATTTGGCAACATTATTATTCGGAGTGATGAGTACGGGTGAGCCTAAATACCTTTATAATAAAGTAAGTTGGAGACAAGATCACTACAGTTACTCCACTCGCTCCACCGCCAAGCCGCTGTCAATACCTCGATACAAAACCACAGCCTTCAGGGGATGTTACAAGTATGCTGCTACTCACATATGGAATGACCTGCCTCCGCCGATAAGATCCCTGAGAACAAAGGGAACCTTTAAAATACATTTAAAAAAGTATTTATTACATCAACAGAAACTCGATCAGGATAAAAACTACAAATAAATTTAATTCTATTTATAAATATATTCAGTAATAGCTGTACTTACGTTATGTATTATGACCAGAAGGCTTATATACTTAACAAGTATTTAACCATAATCGGGGTAGGTATATCCTACGCGGTACATAGGGTGGCATGGTTGAGATGTTGTCATAGCTATTGTTGAGAGCTGAGCATTGTGAGGGTTTTTGATGTAGAACCTGAAGCAATAACATACGCAATGGATAGTAGATTGGCATTGATTCACTTTTATATTATGTGCCACAATTGTAGTTTATATCAGTTATTATTACATATTATGCATACCTGTATAGTTCTGGGTTGTCATTTGCAGTGATCGTTTCCCCGAGTTGTTGGCTTTGTACAATATCATTCTATCCGTATTAAAGGACGTGGGCCTTTATTATTATTATTATCTTTATTATTGCACAATGTTTTGGTCACGCAACCTCCGTGTCGATGCGGCGCAGCTCTTTTATGCGGGTGCCTATGCTTCTCTTGGTTTGACCAATGTATGAGAGTAAAGAACACATAGCTGACGTAAAACATAAACGCTCGTTGAAGTCTGCTGTGTGTGAACATATACAACAGTGGACCAACCACTACCTGAGATTTGACAAACCACAGATTCTCGCTAAAGAACACCGATTCCTACCAAGGATGCTTCGCGAGGCTATTGAAATCAAAAAACATCCCAATTTAAATAGAGAAGATGGTTGGAATGTAACACCAGCTTGGGATCCAGTACTTCAAATAGTCAAACCCAAGAAGAAACAAACCACAGCTAGACTTCATGATACTTTGAGCTCATTCTGCGTAAATAGAAACACCAATAATTAAATTATGTTCGGGTACTTTGAAATAACTACACTGGAACATTGAGACAACTACCATCTTAGTCTCCCCGTGACCATGGCTGCAGGAAAGCAACCGAAACGTCGGGGAAAGTGTAAACCAAAAATCAATAGATTTAATAGTTTAAATAATTTTATTAGCTTATAAATTAGTAAAATAAAATCAATAGTAGTAGTAGTGTAATATTTTCAAAATTTTGTAATACAGTGCTAAATAAACAACGCGATAAAATCCGTATATAGTAGTTTAATTTCAATGAATAACATTCGCGTAAATAGAAGACAATATTATGTATATCTTGTGATGTATTATGTGATGTATTATAGGTGTGTGTGTGTGGAGTCTAAATGATAACACGACTACTTTGTAGTAAATCCCGTTTAATACTGTCATTAAAAACCTTATAATTACTTACATGGTATAACCTTATAAGAATAGGTATACAACATACATACTTCACTGCAATATACCTCATTACAGGGGTTGATTTGGAAAAAAAAATGATAATGAAGACATTTTTTTTTCTTAAATTAGATTAAAACTAAACTTAAAAAAAAAATAAGCTAATATAACAATTATAAATCACTGCGCGCAGAAATATAATTAATTACCCTTATGTACTAATAAAAAAAGGTTTAGTTCTATTTTTGTGAACAACTTCACGTTTATTATTCTTAAGTATCGCGACATTAGGTTCGATATCTTCTAAAACTAAATAGGGTCCCTCATATAATGGTTGCAACTTTTTACCACTCTCATTTTTCACTAATAATAAGTCCGATTTGTTATATTTCACTGGGTTCACTTTTTGGTCATACGCACATTTTCTAGCTTGTTTCACTGTTATTAAATTTTCACGAGCGTCTTTTTGTACAACTTGTAACCTATACCTTAATTCTAAACCGTAGTCATCTACGTTATACAATGGTTCTATTATACTACTTAATCTGCTAGGAATTTCACAATGTTTTCCAAAAACTAACTCATATGGTGTATATTTGGTAGCGGTATGAACAGTATTATGACTCCAAGCCTCTGGGTGTTTATCACATTGTATGCGAAGGAAAGCACCTAAATGTTTATGCGAATTTTCTAGAGAACCTATAGTTTGATGGTGATATGAAGTAGAATGCAATTTTTTTATTTCTAGTAATTTACAGACATCTGTCATAGTTTTCGATAAGAATTCTGTTCCCCTATCAGTTGTTATACATTTTGGAATTCCAAATCTTAAAATAAAATTATTAACTAGGGACTTAGCTACTGTAATTGTTTCTTTACTGGGCAAAGGATAAGCCTCAATAAATTTACTTAATTCGCATTGAATATGAGTATGTAAACATTTCCGTCTATATCAGTGTCTAAAGGGCCAACTACATCCATGAAAATTTTTTCAAAGGCATAAGTGGCCGTTGTTGTTATAACCATTGGCTCAACTGTATGTCTTGAGTATTTCATTTTTTGACAACTTTTAGATTTTTTCACAAATGTTTGTACATCCTTATCAAGTCCTGGCCAGTAAAAACGTTTTCTAATATTATTTATCATCCTACGTACCCCAGCGTGTCCGCTAGTGGGTAATAAATGATAGTCATTTAAAATAAATTCTTTATCTTCATTTTTATCAATTCTCCTTACACCTCTTAACACACAAATTCTAGGACCTTGGTAGCTACCATTACTTTTTATTTCATCTATGACGTCTCTTATGAACATTTCATTATTTTCATTCTTTATAATACATATTTCATTTACATTTATATTCTTACAAAAATCACTCAAATATAACACAAATACGTCTCGCGTGAAATATGTTTTATAATCGAGGTTTATGTATAACTTTTTATTCCTAGAATCATATGCAAAGCACTTATATTCAACGTCTATAAGTCGCTTTTGCCTATATTTTCTCAAATTTTCACCCACTATCAAAACCATTTCTATTGAAGTTTTCGGTATCCTTAATATCTCCACGACTCGTGGTTGATCAGACCGTTTGTCTGTGGGTATACTAGGGATGACACGATCATTTCTTACACTCACTTCTTTCTCTCTTCTCTTCTGCGCTCTGGTCATTACTGTCATAATTTTTTCATGCATCGCTTTCAAATCCTCTGAAGTTATTACTATTCTAGATAAAGCGTCTGCCACGGCGTTATTTTTACCTTTAACATAAATTATTTTATAATCGTACTCTTCAAGAGCTAAGCGGAATTTTAAAAGTCTACATCTAGGATCCCTTATACCGAATAAATATATTAATGGTTTGTGATCTGTCATTATTTTAAATGTTTTTCCAAATAAATACGGTCGAAAATATTTTACTGCCCAAACAACAGCCAACAATTCCTTTTGAATCGTGGGGTAATTACGTTCAGCTTTATTCAATGGTCTACTCGCATAGGCCACTGGTCGCAAGTCATTGTTACAGAGTACCGCACCGATTGCGATACCTGATGCATCGGTTTGTAAAACAAATTCGCTGTTAATAGAAATATCTGGGTATTGTAGAATGGGTGGAGAAGCTAATGCTTTCTTTAAAACTTGAAATGACTGCTCACAATCCATTGACCACTCAAAACGTACATTTTTTCGGCAAAGTTTATTTAATGGTTCAGTTATTTCAGCAAACTTGTTAATAAATTTTCTATAATAATTACTAAACGCCACAAATCGTCTAACGTCATCAGAGTTTTTTGGAACTGGATAATTTTTAATTACTTTAATTTTTTCGGGATCAGGTAAAATACCATCTTTACTTATTATGTGACCAAGATATAACATTTCTGTTTTTAAAAATTGACATTTACTTGGATTTAATTTTAAATTAACCGACCTTAACCTTTCAAGGACCACGATTAGGTTTTTGTTATGAGTATTTAAATTTCGCCCCATAACCACTAAATCATCTAAATAAATAAAGCATTTATCGAAGGTTAAACCTGACATTGCCACTGTCATAACACGTGAAAAAGCATTAGGGCTTATTTTTAAGCCCATCGGCAATCTTTTCATCTGGTATTGGCCAGTATTGGTCGTAAATGCAGTAATTTTTCTACTGTCGTCCCTAGAGTTCAAGGTCACCTGATAGTACGATTGCGAAAGGTCTAAATGTGTATAGTAAACTGCTCCTGATAACGAGTCTAAAATTTCAGTAATGTTCGGTAGCGGGAATTTATCATCTTGTATAGTCTCATTTACTCTACGATAGTCTACTACTAATCTCCAACTTTTATTATTGGGATCGTCAGTCTTTTTTGGCACCAATAATATAGGGCTAGACCACTCGCTCTGCGCTTCCTCAATTATGTCATCCTTTAACATTTGTTTAATTTGTTTTTCAACTTCAGGTTTTTGACTTACTGGTATACGATAAGGTTTTGTATAAACTGGCTTTGAACCACATTTTAAAAGAATAGACTGTTCATATATATGCGTAGTAGTTAGCTTATCGCCCGGTAACTGAAATACATCTGCATACTTTGTACAAATGGACTCTATTGTTAGTCGTTCGTTAGAATGTAAGTGATCTAATTTCATTAATGATAATAATAACTTGGCACGCTTGGAGTTAGACTCACTTTTATTAAATGAACAAATATTATAATCACTTAATAAATGTATATCCGGCCTAAAAATAGGCAATGTAATATCTTGATCACTTGTATTAAGTATTTGAATAGGAATTACACTATTTTGGGGACGCACTATTAAATTTGCTAATAATATATTTTCCTGTATTTGTTTCGATAATACAACACAGTCCTGAGTTATATTTGTATCTATCTTTATGTAATGCACTGATTCGCTACGAGCTGGTATATGCAAAGATGTATGCCTTATTTCTGGTAATCTATATAAGGACATAGAGTGTTCTTTTTCACGTGTATTTAACATCAAGGTCGAATTTTCTAAATCAAAAGTAACCGAACTAAATTTATCAAAGAAATCTTGGCCCAAAATACCATCAGACTTACATGGAATTTTTTCAAATATATAAAATTTATGTTGAAATGTAAAGCCACATTGCGATTTTAAAGTAAGGTATACGTAACCTTTAGAAACACATTGGCCTCCAATACCATTTATAATAATATCCTCTTTATAAATAGGCATGTGTTCGTCTAACAAGTAACTACTTACGGCCGATAACGACGCGCCCGTATCAAGTAACCATGTATATCTGGCGTTGTTTAAATATAATGAAACATAATTCGCGCTACTTAAATCACACGTTAAAATGTTATAATTCTTACACCCGAAAAAACTGGTTATTAGTGTTTACTTGATTTTTAGATAAACTAGAAGTTTCAGGGGTATGCGGCTCTGTAAAGTTTATTTGTTGAATCTGGCCCCTACTATAGATAACTCGACCACGACTCGAACGCGTGTGAAAACCTTGAGTATGTCTTCCCCGCATTCCGTTAAAATGTTGATACGTCCGATCTCCATTACTATAATTATTAAAATTATTTCTTGGGATGTTAGAATGACTATAACCACGATATCCTCTGTTAAAGTAAAAGTTATTACGGCCTCGATTGAATTGTCTTAAAGACTTACCTCGTATATTCATAATCGAGTTTGACGTCGATGGTTGGGGTTGGGATAACTCTTCGTCTTGTGCAGCGCGTACGGCATCCTTCAATTCGGTATAATTTCGTGCTGAAATTATTGTACTCAACCGCCTGTTTCGTAAACCGTCTGCAAATTTTTTAACAGCAAGCTGTTCATTTATCGGCCTTAACATATCATATGCTTTTTCATTCGAGTTTGCCTCGGCTATAGTTAAATCGACAAAAAGCTCTTCTATCTTAGAACCATACTGAGTAATACTCATTTCGTTCTGACGCATATTGTTTAATTGCGTCAATAACGAATTAGTCGACTTTTTTGTCAATAAAAACACTTTCATATCTTTTATTAAATCAACACAAGAGTCGTACTCCTGCTTAAGCTTAAGCTTAGCGGACTTAGATAATCTAGTCTTAAGAACAAAAGAAACTAGCATTTTTTTGCAACTGGCCTCCTTAAGACAACTATTATATAATTCTACGCTATCAATAATTTTTTCGATGCTTTCCTCATTACCATCCATAACCGGTACCAAACTGGCAGCCGTTTTCAAATTAAATTTTTCCATGGTTGTACAACTTAAATCACTTACACAATAGGTTTTAATCTTATTAAATGTATCATCTATTTTATATTTTAAATCCAATAGAACTAACTCTGTAAATTCTTTTGTAAACAATTTATCTTTTAATATTAATTGAAATAAAGTTTCAAAATTATCATATAAATTTTCTGCTTTTGTAAGCTGTCGTTTTACATAATCAATACTTGATGTTCTTTTACTAGGACCTAATTTTCTTAGAGTTACCTTAATATTCTCTAATTCATTACGAATAGCTACTAAATCACTCGCCATGAAGCGATTATATAAAAAAAAAATATTATCTACTTCGTTTATGCTAAGGGCATGATCATAGTAAGTACGTACAATTACTTATGTTAAAGTACAATAATTGTTTATGTAATTTTAGTAGATGCACAGAAAGAAGAAAAAAAAAAAAAAAAAAAGACATAAACGGGACATTAAAATAAAATAAAATTAAACCTCCGTCATAACCATGACTATAATCCAACACGAAATGCCTCAAATGGGTCGTTCAGCTTCCTGTCCTTCTTGAATAGCACCTCGTCTGCCTCCAGATAGTCTCAGGCGAATTCGCCTAAATGCATCTTCCCTCAGCTCGTTCTGTACCAATGCTAGGTGACATTTTCGATACTGACTGTATAGCCCATAAAGACACAACGCGCCACATATTGCCAAGAACACCGAAAAAACTATATTATTGGTGTGTAAATGTTCAGAAGTGTCCACACTTGGGTTTCTGGCATCGCCACCACCGTGCTGGTTGATTATAACCTCCTTGGTCTCACACTCGCATTTCGAACATTGCTTTCCCATTTTGATTTGGGATAATATATCTCCGAACAAACAAAAATAATTTGGATATAGACTGTACTGCAGTTGTAACGATAGTGTCTGAACATTCCATTCTCACGGTACAGTGACGCGAACGGCTAGGCTTCAAAATGCTGACACGGACTTCGAAGAAGTAATGTGACGCGAACTGGCAGGGTCGCCATGTGATGTATTATAGGTGTGTGTGTGTGGAGTCTAAATGATAACACGACTACTTTGTAGTAAATCCCGTTTAATACTGTCATTAAAAACCTTATAATTACTTACATGGTATAACCTTATAAGAATAGGTATACAACATACATACTTCACTGCAATATACCTCAATCTAATTGTATTTGTCTCTTAAGACATTGTCTATAGCAACACAGAATTAGAAACGGTATCTGAAAGACAGCAACAGGCTTGCAAAATATTAGCTGGGGCCTAAAATCATACATACATACATAGAACCACGCCTGTTTCCCAGAGGGGTAGGCAGAGACTACGGATTTCCATTTGCTATGATCCTGACACACTTCTGTGGCTGCATTCACATTCCTCATACACGCTCGCCGGTTTAAGGTGCTCTTAACCTGGCCTTTGTCCAGAACTTCTCCGATCTGATCGAGAAAGGTTCGCTTAGGTCTTCTTGCGACTGTTCTATTCACACTAGCCTAAAATCAGAGCTGGCATCATGTAAGTGTAATTTACCACTGCATACATATATGTATGTGTCAACTTAAAAAGTAACGTAAAAATGAATAGTTATAAAACTTATGTAAATATCCTAACTTATATTATAAATGCGAATGTGAGTTTTTTTGTTTGTTATGTTTTCGCGTCTTAACTACTCGACCGATCATCATGAAATTTCGCAAATAAATTATTAAGTATTGTGCTTACGTTAACTGACGATAAGCGGTTGTAAGTGTAGCATAATAGTTTATCATCTTAACTGTATAAAACGTAACCTTATCATAACTAATATAATGAATGCGAACGTCAGTTTGTTACGCTTTCACGCCTTAACTTTTCGACCAACCACTATGAAATTTCTTAAACCCGTTGTCAGGGGTAGTACAGTATAGGACATAGGGTACCTTTGATCCAGAAAAAAGGATTGTTACTTACCTGGCCTAACCTATATTTACGCGAGCATGGTAATTTGAAATAACTATGCTTACTTCACCATTTTAGTCTCCTCTCTAAACAAGCCAAATATTATAATAATCATTATTTAGATATAGTTGTGAATTTTATTGTACTTAATAATTATGACGCAAGTTGAAGTTAACAATGAAAACGTTGAATCTAGTAATTTTAGTGCAATGTTTGTAGTTAATTTTAAAGCTATGTTTATTCAAATTAGTTAATATATAATTAGATATTGTACTGCGAACATCTTGAGGTTAGTTTGAGTTTGAGCTTACTATTTTGTGAAGTTGCTTTCAAGGCCTGTTATAAGCATTACATAAGTTTCTAGAAGAAATAGAATCACCTAAAAGTTATGCAATTCATTTGTTTGTTGTAGCTTTAAGCGCTCGGTTTCTTTACACGTCACAATACGTACCATTACATGAGGTGATGCTTACATATGAAATTGGCGTTTTGTTGAAATGGCTACTTTGATCTCAAATATTATCTTTGATTAGGCATTCCAAATACAATTTTTTTCATATTTAGTCTTGTGTATTTGTATTTCGTATTTAGTGATTCATTTGTTTTCACGCCATTTGATTTTGCTTTGACACGTAAATAAATTTAATGTTTACTTAATATAGTCTTATGTTTACGCGAATGTTATACATTGAAATTAAACACTTCATACGGATTTTGTCGCGTTGTTTATTTTACATTAAACAGTTTTTTACATAATTTTGAAACTCAGCACTATTATTATTGAACTTTACTGCTTAAATAGCAGTAAAGTTTAATTAATTAAGCTATTTGATTTAATTAATACTATTTATTTAAGTTTACTCTTTGCCCCGACGTTTCGGTTGCTGTACAGCAGCCATGTTCAAGGGGAGACTAAGATGGTAGTTTACTTGTATACATACACATTACAATATTCCTTTTAATGCAGTCAAATAAAAATTCTAAATTAGCATAGTTCCGCTGCTCATATCTGATACCTCTCGTCCCCAAAAAGGAGTCAGTTCATTAGAGCACTCGACTGAGGCGTATTTATCAGTCCGACTTTACAAACATGGCTTGTGTCCACTGGTTTTCATTTATTCAGCATTATTTTACTCAGTTAATTGTAATACTGAAAAAGTGTTGGATTAATACTGTTTTATTCAGTCTGTATTATTTTAAGTAGGAAAATAATATTGTATTGTTGTGCGTTTACGTAAACTAATTTTATCGCAGTTTGTTTTCTATCTTTTCTTTTATACGATTTAGTATTTAACTTTAGATTTACAATCGCTCCAACATACTAGTTGCTTTGCAGCAGCCATGTTTACAAGTTGACTAAAATTGTGGTCATCTCAACGTAGACGTCACTCGTCGGGAAAATGGTACGTCTAAATCGTTAATAGTACAAACAAGGAAATAAAAAGAAAATGCATTAGATCCGTATGAAGAAGTTTGATGTCATAATATTTTTATTTGAACACTCTAAATAATACTTCAAGGGCCAGAATCCAAACACATTAAAAAGCAATATGTCTGAACTCTGGGGTCCGAGCGTCAGCCAAGAGAATAATATATTTATGATATTTCTTTATCGTAATGAATAATGATCTATTAAAATGGTTATTGCCATGGTGCTATGTTATGTGATGGCAAATGCATTCTACTCACACTAACACCCATCGAACTAATATGTTAGTGTGAGTAGAAGGCATTTGTTATCACATGGCAACAAGTTTAATAAGTGGCGTTTGAAAATATAGAAGCACCTTAGCACCTGAGGTAAATATAATAGAATTTTCCTTAGATAAGCCGGCTATGTCGTCAATGTGTTAAAATTCATGCAGCTCTACGTACAAAATCTTTGGTGGAAGTGTATGACCCGCAATTGACATATTATACAACTATGAATAGTGTAAGATCATATTTAGTGCCTTAAAGCTGATTAACATTTCCTTGAATGAATTTATTTACACATAAAAGTCGGCAGTTCGGCCTGACTAATAAGCAGTGCGTTACCGATTTTAGAAAAAAGTAATTAAATAAAGAAATAAAAGAGGTGGTCTTTAGAAATTTAATATACCGGGAACGCACACTTACTATATTTCTGCTCGCCCGAGTACTCACCCGGTCTTTCGGCGATCCAACTCATTCTTGCTATCACATCTCTACTCTATCTCTCTATCAACAAATCTAAATCTATGAAATGCTCATTATAATTGTTGGATATTCGGTGCATAGGTGCGCGGAATCCAGCATTAGTGCGACAACGGGGAACGGCGAAAAGTGGACGTGTGCGCACCTCACGTCTCATAACAGTTCTAGGGACGATGTAACACAATTTGTTTGTTAAATCAGAACAATCATAACGGTTGTTGCACAAATCATAAAGAAACATGGTTTCCAGAAAAATACGTCTGGACTTTAATTCTATTAAGTCAATACCAGTATTTGTATCGGAGCTTAAATTATGGCGATAGCGATAATGCATTGCTTTGATGAACTTTCGCTGTACCCTCTCCAAACTGTCTATGTACTTCTTGTACAGAGGGTTCCAAACTATAACGGCATATTCAAGCTGTGACCTAATCAGTGCTTTGTACAGATGGACATATGTACTAGTTCTCTTAAAATCTATGCTGGATCTCATAACGAAACCGTACATGCGATAAGCATTGGCGGTGATATTTTGAATATGTTGACTAAAGTGGAATTTATTGTCTAGCAATACTCCGAGATCTCTTACAGAGGAAACTTTATTAAGCGGTACTTGAGATAAATTGTACGTGTCAACTAAAATATTCTTGTTTTTAGTGAATGTAATGGATACACATTTAGATATATTCAAATAAATTTTGTTTTTTACACAATATTCAGTTAAGCGATCCAAATCGGCTTGTAGTAAGTTACAATCATATTGTTTGCGAATTGTTCTATAGATTTTGAGATCGTCTGCGTAAAGTAGAAATTTTGAATGTACGAAGCAATTATTGATATCATTTATGAAAATTATAAATAATAAAGGGCCTAAAATAGAGCCCTGAGGTACGCTGGAAGTAACATTTACAGTATCAGATTGGTGTCCCTTAATAACAACCCTTTGTGATCTGTTTGCTACATATGACGTAAACCAGCGTAGCAGATCGCCCCGTATACCGTTATATGCTAGTTTATGAAGAAGGAGCTCGTGATCCACCTTGTCGAAAGCCTTTCGAAAGTCCGTGTACACAGCGTCTACCTGTACCTGCTGGTCTATATTATTGAATATGTAGTCTGTGAACATGAGTAAGTTGGTAACAGTAGACCTTTTTTGCACAAATCCATGTTGTTGACTTAGTATAATGTAGTGAAGTGTGGGATAAATTGCACCATGCACCAGTCTCTCAAAAACCTTGGACAAGGTAGACAGAATTGAGATGGGCCGATAGTTCTCAACGTCATGTTTAGAACCGGTTTTATGAATTGGCATAATATTGGCTTTCTTCCACACCGCAGGAAAAGTACCTTCGGTTATGCATTTGTTATAAATTATATTTAACGGAACGCATATATTATCGGCTATCCTACACAGGAAGTAGGGTGGTAGCCCGTCAGGACCAGGACCCTTGGTTACATCTAATGTTTTTAATGCATTTAAGACCTGGTCAAGAGTAAAAGTGATGCGGTTAATGACAAACCAGCTATCTGCCTGAGTCTCTGGGGGCTTCCACTCACTATAAATAAATGTTGAAGTTTCATATACAGATTCAAAGAATTTTGAAAACAAATTACATATCACTGCCGGATCATTGGTATTATGATTTTTATAGAACATTGAGGCTGGTATACCAGTATTTGTGTTTCGGCTGGTAACATAACGCCACAAGCTCTTTACGTCTTTCTTAATGTTATCTTCTACGCTATTTATATAATTAATGTAATGAGTTTTACATTCCATTTGAAATCGATGCCTAAGGTAAAAGAATTTTTCATATTCTGATAAGTTGCCATATGTTTTCCATCTGATCCAGGCTTTTCTTTTGTTGTTAAAAATGCGTATCAAAGAATTAGAAAACCATATAGGAAATTTCTTAGATTTTAAGCGAGACAAAGGAACATGTTTCTTTATTGCTCCATATAAGATATCATAAAAAGTGTCAACACCTTTGTCAGCTGACAATTTATTTAAGATATCAGACCAATTGATTTTAAATATATCTGTATTAATTTGATTATAATTAGCCTTATAATAATTAAACTTAAATATTTTCGCTTGTGGAACTGTTTTACTTTGACTCTTGTGAATTATAGTAGCACAAAAAGGAGGATGATTAACATCAATGGGTAACAATATACATGATGGAGTGTTGATAACGCAATCTATGTTACTAATTAATAGGTCCAAAATGCGACCTTTATGATTTGTAAGGTAATTATATTGAAAGGAATTTAATAATGCCATAAAATTACTCATATGCTCGATTAATAAAGAATTCCCAGAACAACACAATGCAGCTGGGTTTTCATTATTATACGGCAGCCAGTTAGCATCCGACAAATTGTAGTCACCAAATAAATAGAAATTATTTGGCTTTTGTTGCTCTAATGTATATTGTAAATGTTGAAAATGAGTAAGAAAGATTTCTTGAGGTGATTTGGGGAGGATATATGCTGCACTAATAAATGACTTATTATAGTTTATACCTGGAAGCTGTATTAGAATGTGTTCAATATGAGGGGTGGTTAGCATTTCAAGGGACACAAGAGAAGAGTGTAGGTTTTTTAAAACGGCCACCATCACTCCACCTCCTTCCTTCTTGCTGGTAGCAACGCGGTTACGGTCACATTTATAGACTACATAGCGGTTATCTATAAATTCGCTGTCGAACACCTGTGGTGTTAGCCATGTCTCTGTTAAGACTATAATATCATAATGATTGGACAAAATATTCATATGTAAGACGTTAAGTTTGGTACGAATACCCCTACAATTTTGATAATACATAACTAATTTATCCATTACAAATAAAATGATTACAAGCAAAAAGTTCATCAAAGTTTTGAGGCTGGTTCACGTGTAACATATAATTAAAGTCCAAACAGAAATTAGTATAACCGAGTATTAATTCAAAACTATTTTGTAATGAGTCTAATTGCGCGCTATTATGATTAAAGAAATTGTATATTAAAGTTATAAAAAAACAT
Organism: Catocala nupta; assembly: GCA_963675205.1. NCBI lineage: Eukaryota > Metazoa > Arthropoda > Insecta > Lepidoptera > Erebidae > Catocala > Catocala nupta. The sequence continues at coordinate 25,575,635 of OY776082.1, forward strand.
AAAATCTTAAAATATCTTATGAAACTTAAGTGAAATATACTAAAATATAATATTATTAGCGATGAGTACAGAATAATTTTACACCAAGATTTCACACATATTGAAAAAAGGATTGTATAATTTTTGTATAAGGGTATAAGATTTATGAGATAATTAATACTAAATATAATGTTAAGAAGATCGGGTGTTTGGTTTGATTTTGCGGATGTCGTTTGTTGACCGGATGGCGATTGCTGGAGTGCCATCAAATTCCCGCACAAGAATAGTAGCATGCTTGACCCACACGTACTTAAAGTTATGTGTTATAGCAGATTCGCGGGCTGCTCGAAATAACTGTTTGTTCTTAAGTGTCAAATGTTCATTAATAAATATTGGCTGAGGCGCTCCAGATATACCCAGTTGGTCGGTTTTTATAACCTTTGCCAATCGAAATGCACTCAATATATTATCCCTTAGTACACGTGAGCCGAGCTTCACAACAATATTTTTGGGCTTCTTGTCCGAGTTTTGTGCATGTGGGACACGATGAATGGCAACTATATCCTTATGGTGCAATGAGCAATTAATTCTGGAACTGATTGTCTCCATGAGCGTTATTAAGTTTTCAGAACGCTTTTCTGGGACGTTACATATCTCTATATTGCATTGACGGGCTTGCTGCTCTAGTGTATTTATTTTCGTCTCTAAACCAAATATTAAATCGTTGCAAATATTTGAGCTTTTAGCCTGATCAGAGATAGAATCTACTCGTTTATACAAATCATCCTGCCGGTTCGATGTGTACTCTAATGATTTTTGTAAGGCACTGATATCCTGAACCAAGGTGTTTTGTTTGGCATCTAGGGTAGAGACGTGTTTTTCTAATTTCACGTGTTCCGAGCGCAAAGAATTAAGTTCATTTTTAATATCTAGTGTAGTTTGAGTAACATTGGCAAGGTCCGTTTTGATAGTGTTTAATTTATCGGATAAGCTAGACATGGCACAATCAAAGCAGCGTCGCATCTCGTCGAGCCTTTTGTTCATATCCTGAGTAAGACCATTGATGGCGCACGTTATCTCAGACTCTGGCTGTTTCCTTTTTCTTTGTGTTATATTGTCGCCAATTCCAGGCAAAGTTGTTAGATTAGGTGAGGAAAGCGATGTTGAGGGTGGTGAACGTTGCATGGTTTATACACAACAAGCACAACCGTAAAATATATATAATCCACAGAGCACCAAAGTACAAAGTTCAGTTTGTATGCGCTTACGATGACAGTAGTAACTTGTGCCGATACCAATCAACTATTTCGCGTCGCGCCACTCACCAACTGTGGTCCCGTGACGACCAGTGTGGCCTCGAGCTGCAACTACATGAGGAGGCGCGGGTTCAAACCTCAGTCGCCCCGAGGACTTTTTCTAAGTTTCTTCGGTTCGTTTAAATAATTGTTAGTCTGTACTCACCAACAATCGTGAGCAGGACGGCGCTATACAAATTCCAATATGGCACCGGAGTCTTATAGGAACCTCCACAAGATAGTAAGAGAGGTACCGATTATCTAATACCAAAAAAAATCACACAACTTAAAAATAAATTAAGTATAAAATTTAAAACTTTCGCATAGGTCTACTCGCAATACAGTTCACTGGACGAATGAAATTAATTACATACCTTTATCCAGTAAAAAGTATTGTTCTCGAGGGATTGAAATTGTATACAACAAAATGAAAAATCTGGATTAACGCGAGCGAAGCCAGAGGCATACTCTAGTATAATATAGTTTCCTATCTGATATTTTATAATAAAAAATGTAAATATTTTTTCAGTAGCAGAACTTGTTTACTTATTAAAGGCTTAATGAACACATCCCTGATCGTGATGGAATATTATAATAATGCAGAGAAAACAACTGGCTGCTAACAATATTCTCATTTTTATACGTAATGAGCTGTGTTTACTATATTTACTAGTTAGCTAATTAGAAGTTCAAATAAATAGTAGTCTGCCAAGTCTTAGAATACTATACATAATTAAAAAACTAATGGGACTGGCCGCCGGTGGGCTGCGACTCAATAGGTTAATATTGGCCTGAAAACCTTAAGGTAACTGTGTGATAGAAACAGAAAGAAAGTGACAGAGAGAGTCTTTGCTAATTAAAAAAACCCGGTCATCCATATAGAAACCGGCGTTAGAGTAGTATTAGTTGTTACTGCGTTTGGCCAAGTATGTACGAGTTCCTGAGACCTTTTTACATACTTATCATTCCTTTACATTTCTTACATTCCTTTACATTTCCATTCCTTACCATCTCATTTTTATTTATTTATCTCAGAATCGGCAACCCTACACTGATATCCCCGGAATTACATGTAATATCTGCTTACCATGAGCCGCGCCATATGTATGCTTGTTTTTCACGTATATGGTATAAAAGAGGTACTTATGTACTTGAGGCTCCGTCGTACTGGGCAACTATTTCGCGTCGCGCCACTCACCAACTGTGGTCCCGTGACGACCAGTGTGGCCTCGAGCTGCAACTACATGAGGAGGTGCGGGTTCAAACCTCAGTCGCCCCGAGGACTTTTTCTAAGTTTCTTCGGTTCGTTTAAATAATTGTTAGTCTGTACTCACCAACAATCGTGAGCAGGACGGCGCTTTACATTTCCATTCCTTACCATCTCATTTTTATTTATTTATCTCAGAATCGGCAACCCTACACTGATATCCCCGGAATTACATGTAATATCTGCTTACCATGAGCCGCGCCATATGTATGCTTGTTTTTCACGTATATGGTATAAAAGAGGTACTTATGTACTTGAGGCTCCGTCGTACTGGGCAACGATTTCCAAAATAGAACCGTTCAAACATCAGACAATACCACCTTGCTCCGAATATACTCTACTTATACCAACAAACCCATATCAGTCCTCAATAACACCAACACATCGCGTACTCCACAATACATTGCGTACATACCACAAAACACACCTCTACAGCATAATACAATGGCAACAATGCTCAGTAAACCTTAAGTAAATTCTATTTACGTACTCGATATGATTACAGGTTGTATGTAAATCAGTGTATATTTCCACGAAGTCGACAGACGATTTGTCATCAAGTCTTTTCCAAATAGCCGGAAAACCAGTTTTCATTTATACAAATTAATATTGAACGTGTGCTATTTATTTAGGTAAGAGACTGACGTTATTAATTAATGAATCCTCCTCCTCGATAAAGCGTATTTGTAAACAGAAATTAATAATACTTCAATATTGTTGGCATTGGCAAAGCCTCTGTAAGTTTTGAACAAATAATATTGGGCTTGTTTTAAAGAGATTTAAGTATACAATAGTTTAGAGTCTTTGGCTTGTTACAAGAGCTTATAGGCTAGAAATATTTGCTAAGCATCAAGTATGCTTGCTTGCAAGAGGGCAATATTTAAAACCCTGGCGAACGAAGCAAACACACATCAAGTCACGACTATCGTATAGAATAATACAGAGGTTTCTATTATTGTTGATTTAAGTATACAATCATTTAGTATCTTTGGCTTGTTGCAAGAGCAAGTACTACACGTATCTACTTAGCATCAAGTACCTACGCTTGTTAGTGCATACGAAAAATAAACTTAAATTGCGATAGGGAAATATTTAAAATCTGGCGAATAAAAAAAAACGCTCAAGTCACGACTATAGTATAAAATAATATCGCACTTTCTATTATTGTTACTTTTCTATTTTCTTTGGACTGTAATACCATCGATTACTAGCATTTACACAATACCGCATCATCTTGCTTGTGCAAGATCAATTCACTTTTCTAAATTGGGACTGAATAATAAATAACAATCAAGTCTGTTTCTTAAAAGTTCTTTGTGCGAGTTTTTGGATGATAAGTTTACAGATAGTTAATAGGAAACATTTCAGTAGGGTAAATATTGTACAGCATGTAGCATAAAAATATTGAAAAGCATGTCTCATAAACTCTATTACGAGTATCTGTAAATTAAAATATTTAATGTTTCTAACTACAGAGATAATGTGTTAAACTTTATGCATGGTATATATTGGTGTACAAATTTAAACATAATATTTGCATGCCGAAATTGGCTAAATGTGGCAAGAACAATATGTAATGTAACTAAGAACTTTATGTACCCACGTTCTGCAAATAAATAATTCATTCATTCATTCAAAGGGTTCAGTAAGAAAAAGCTCTACAATTCTTGCATACAAAAATATTACGAAATTGAAAAACATACAAAAAATCCAAGGAAATAATGTTTGCGACGTCACAGTTATAAGAAAAATATAAAAGGGTAAAAAAATTGTTAGCGTGGCAGTAATGACACGGAGTCAGAAATCGGATTTATATATAAGACATTCCTGACCTTTCTAAATCGAATGTTCGAGAAATATTTTGTGTTGGATGCGACTCCGTGTGTACACTGTTGAATATCTGTCGTCACGTATAATTAGAATATAATTTTTGTGTATTTTAATTCGTTACTGTCTTGATTATTGTACAAAAAGCCTACTTTGTAATATATAATAATTTTCTTTTAGCCATGATAATGATACTATAAATAATCAGTTAAATACCTATTTTTTATTCTCTTCAACTTTGACTGCACTGGAGACGAAAAAGTTTAAGTGGTCGCCATTGGCAATACCTCAAGTGTTTGAATACTACACGGGGCAAAAATTTGTGTAATCCGCAAATGGTTGTGTTAAATCTAAAGCCATGGTCGATAGCGAGAGGAAGTGGGTAGCGGTCGCATCCATCTGCGAGGACGTCATCTCGCAGAAGGAGGCGGCAGAACGGATTCCTGAAGATGAATCCGTGCACTCAAAATTATACAGTAACTTGTGCAGCAAATCTTGGTTGCATGATGCAGACTCTAATACAATTGCATATAACAGTAAGGAATTGGTAAAGCGCCATCTCTCGTCTCTAGCTGTAATTTCTTCACATGCATAGAGACTTCCATACATGTGAAGAAGTTACACTCAAGAATATATCAAAAAAAGTAAAAAAAAAACCACGACGTCATCTCAACTCTCAATATTTTAACATTATAATAAAATTTTAACATAAAGATATGTTGCACATCTACTAATATTATAAAGCTGAAGAGTTTGTTTGTTTGGTTGAACGCGCTAATCTCAAGACTACTGCTTGAATTTGAAAAGTTCTTTCAGTGTTGGATAACCCATATATCGAGGAAGGCTATAGGCTATATAAAATCACGCTATAACCTACGGGGGCGGCACAGTATTCATAAACGCGGGGGAAACTACGGGCACATCTAGTAACTTATAAGCACAATTCTTATGACATAGAGTATACACATTCTTAACCCATCGTTAATATAACATAAACAAAAGAATCTTATTCTATTATCACACGCAATACACCACCTGCCTCCCACCTGCGTTGATCCAACATGACGTGTGGAAATTGTGTTGTCACAACATACATAAGTATACATATTATGTACATGCATACATACCCAATGGGATGGGAAGAGGTGTAATACACGCAAAAACCACCTATGTTTTAGGCCTGTCCTCAGCAGTGGGGCAGTTTAATACAAGGCTGATATTATTATATACTATATATACCTATAATAATAATTATTATTTCAAATTACATTTCACATTCTTATCCATCCACATACTCACAACACACTCGTACACATTCACAATCTCTCACTTACACATCTTACATATTTCAATAATAAATATATAAATTAAGTATGTAATAACTCTCTTCTGTGTCCATTGTTGCATTGTTTTGGCTGAGCACTGTCTCCCAAAATACAGGCTATAGCCTAGTTTGGGAATCAGTGTTAGTAAGTATTGCGCTAACTTTAAGTCCTAGAATAAGGTTTACGCAATGTATTACATTTCTATGTCAATAAACATTATTATTATTATGTTTCTCTTATCACAGGTATTTTCTAACATATTATATTAGAAAATACCTGGCCCTTTGGGAGGCTTACACGGAGACATGGGTCCAACGTGAAGAGAGAGCTCTTCCTTCGAGAGTTTTAATCAAAGGTGGGATGGAACACCTACAGTGGCACTAGCCGCAGCAGGCGTAGGACTATTGCTATGTATGGAGTCTAATATATGGGCTATGGGTATGGGTGTTTGATGGACCAGTATATATTGCTAACTATGAATGAAAAACGGCGTCTGCCCTGAATACTCTAATAGCATCATTGCAATGGGCAGACGGTGACTCACCAACTCACTAGATGGGCCCCCTGAATAGCCACTATGGCATACAAGCCAGCAGCAGAGGGCAACACCGGTGCGAGTGGCTAGGGGTGTCGAGCGAAGCGGCGCCGGTTTCATCATCACGGGTCTCGTGAGAACGGAGACCCGGAGCGGGTTTCCCCGTAGTTATGCCCTTGAAAATGACACTTCCTCCCCCAAGCATATAGCTCTAGCGGCCTACCTCTGACCGGCCGACCAAGGCAAGCCAGAGTTGAGAGTCCTATGGGCGCTCTTGAAGTTCCACCCCAGCCAACCAGTAATGGCAAGTCGGGGACGAGGTCCTAACCGACTCTCTGAGGCATTCAGGACCGCAGTGTCGCCACTCACATTCAGCTCGCCACAAGCTGCCCTGCGGTTTGTGCGCTTTTATTTAACCTGGTGATACATTTTTGTTTATATCACAAGGTGAAGGTGATAGTTTAAAAGCTAGTGTACTGTGCCCTCCGATATCGCGTTAGTCTCATGATAAGATAACGATTGTCCCATAGGAGTTAAATTAATTATTATTATTATATACTAGCTTTTGCCCGCTGCTTCGTTCGCTTAAGACTGCGCCGAGCGTGTCAGAATGTGCCAAAACAGGCTGTCACAGTTAAGTTGATAAAATCAACACTTTTTGTTTAATACAATAAAATATACATACATTTACCATAATAATGAATGTGTTTACAGTTACTCCGTGTCAAAAACTTAAAATACTTAATATTTTAGTTTTAGATTATAACAGTAGGAATCTATCCTATTTTACAGCATAAACGAAACATAAATAGTTATATTAAAATTTGTCCGTCCCAAATATTTAAGTTATTGGTTGACAATAAACATACATATTTATCAAAAAAGCACTTCAAATCCTCCATACAATTTGACTTTGGCGGCCGCGCGCCGATTTGAATATCGAGCTCTATCATTCAGTCCAACCGCGTCTCACGCTCGGCGCACTCTTAATAGCAGGTTAGGTTATATTAGTAACAGTACTTTTTCAAAGGATATTATGTTACTCGGTGATAGGTAATATAGGTTTATTATTGTGAGAGTATTTTTAAAACCGGTTGAATAGTTTTTGAGTTAAATCATTCCGAAAAACAAAACACCTAAGCTTTTCTCTTTATGATATTAGTACCTATAGATTATTAACACAGGCGAGGATATAGTTTAGTAGCAAGGTAAAACTTGTAGTCTCTGCCTACCCTTTCAGAAGATAGACCCAAATCTATTTTTTTTCAGGTTCCACATGGGATTAAGCGAGCATACTATATTCCCGAGACATTGCCAGACCCCCGGTACTAAGAGTGTCTAAAATAGAAGATAAAGCGCTTTTTTTGAGCAATGAAACTGAGAGCAAGAAGAAGTGTAAATATAAACTAATGCCAGGCAGAGGTGGCAAAACCTATGTGTCCCCAGGCCTTACGCCGATTGCCTGTAACGTGTGACTTATTCGTACCTGTACCAAATAAATGGCAATATCTAATTATAATTCATTTAATTAAATATAGGTACAGTAGCTCTCATATTTACACATCGACATTCAAAAAAGGCACTTTATAACTAACTAACCTGTGGCACAATGGCGTCACAACTTGCAAACAAAAGTTTAATATGGCCACCACTGACAGTTATCTCTCTAATTGATAAAAGCAACGCCAGACACTTGTTTCCCGTGCGTGTACTCGCGATGTCTGTAACTTACCTTGTTATATTAAATATAAAGTACGAAAGTTTTGTGTACATTGTAGCGTGATGACGTAAGCACAATGTTGGTTATGGTAGAAAGAGACATATATATTAATTTGATTTCCTTTTCATACGCTATGCTGAGGAAAACCACACCTGCAAAGAAATGATGTATACAGATAGATATAAGGTATATATTATGACAGTGTAGTTGGACTACTACTTAGATAAGGCCGTGCATCATATCCCCGGATTATTCAAACTGTTAGCTAGGCTTTTCTATTCTTTACCTGACAATAAGGATTACTATGAGACTTAAAACAGTTGAGAATATGTTGGTATAAAACACCTTTAACATAGCTTGTATGAAACAATATATAATTATTAAGTATTGTCCTTAAAAGTATTAAAAACACTACAGGCCACAATTGCTGAGGATTTCTTGAAAAGAAAATCCCAATAATACTTTCATGGATCCAGGAATCAAAGTCGAGACCACGCACAGCAGTTTCTCTACCGCTTCCATCGAGACAGTCATAACTTAAGGGAATATAAAAAGTCAGAGTAGCTATTAAGAGAGCTAATTTAAAATTATATAGCATTTAGCTAAGATAAGCCCACTGTACTTAAATATGCATGTTCTGTTATGCACTTTGGCACACTTCCGAGCCGTTAGCTTCACTATTAATGGAATGTTGGCTTTAAGGCTTCGATGCTAGGGTCGTCACTTACTATCTGTGAAGATAATAATATTGGTAGACTTGGAAAACGCTTTATATTTTATTTTAGATAAACATCTACTATAGCTTTTCATATATTTTGCTATAACACAACCAACATCAGGTTATGTTATAGCGAAATAGATAATAATTATCATCTTTTCATGGATTAATTTCATGGATAACTTGACTGGCTGGATTAGTCAAACATAAGGCACAGTAAGCAAATTCAAATGCAATTCAATCAATCCTTTATGCTTTTATATTTTTATTAAATATTAGCTGTGCCCCGCAGTTTCACGTTTATGACGACTACTCCGCTTCTGTTACTTATAGCATGATGCTATATAGCCTATGTTACTTTTAGATAAAGTAGCTGTTTAACGGTGAAATATTTTTGGTGGCTTTTGAGTTTATTAATTACAAACAAAAGTACAAATTTATTTTTCTTAAGCGATTACTGAGTATTCCAATATTATATAGAAACAAAAATTCAGTCTTTAAACAATTTCAATTATTGTTTGTGAATTTTATGCTTTCTTATTTATAATAAATTTGATATCTACAACGTCATGGTCACATCCTCAGTACATATAATTAGTTATTTTTCTGAAGCTACATCAGTACTCATCATAACTGTGGCTACTGAGAGTATTGACAATCAATCAATCAAATCATAAGGAAAATTTAAATTGGAATAATGGCGTAGAGTTAAGAAGCTTCTTGGCATCTAAGATCTTCTCACACAATTCCTGATCTCAAGGTGGCATATCTTAGACCTACAGTAATACAACTATGAAAACTGCTTTGAATTTTGTGCAATACTTTCTGCGTGATGGGCGTACTCCTATGTACAGACATCGACCAGTAACAATTTTATCATATGGATAATTTGTATTAATCCATAAAAAGTAAGTTCAATTTCAACCCGTATTATTTACTTAAATACAAAACAGCATAACTTGTCGGCCTCGATGGCGTAGTGGTTAGTGTAACCGACTGCCACGCCTGAGGTCGCGGGTTCGATTCCCGCACAAGACAAATATTTGTGTGCATGAACATGGATGTTTGTCTTGGTCTGGGTGTTTCTATGTATAATATGTATGTATTTACAAAAAAAAAAAGTATATATGTATGTTTATCCATTGTCTAGTATCCATAGTACAAGCTCTGCTTAGTTTGGGCTAGATAGTGTTGTGTGTATGTGGTAGAATATTATAACTACGTAAACTTCCATTTAAGAAAGGAAGAAAATACAAAGCTTTTTTGGTAATAACCCTGGTGATACATATGATAGAGGTGTTGAGCGTTACAAACTATTTCCATTAGATTTTCAATTTAAACTTGCAGGTCCCACGGACCTGTAACAGACATAAGTTACGTGGGATATTGCAATTCACAAATACAATTAGAAGGTTACCTTGCTGACCTGCATGACTACAATACAGGTAACTTAGGTATGTAGCCTCGGATCATAAAGGCATCGCTACCGTCTACCCTGTTCCATCCCAGGCATTGGAGTCCTACTCCTTAAACCGCTACAATCACAGGTGGCAAAGTATTGTATGACATTCCTATTCAATATGACCACTGAATAGATTGATCTATCCCTTAAATAATGTCAATGTAAGTCTTACACCTGTATCCATGAAAGCCTAGGCAACCATACCTATGGTTATGAGCAACCTTACCATAGTGTAATGGTTGCCCGCCCTATTACGTGTGACCTATCTTTTTTAAATATTATTAACGCTCTGTGAATAATACCGGTGTCGCAGGGAACTTTTTGTAAATTGATTCAACCGACACAAAGAACATTCACACCCGGAACAACTCTTTGTGGATCAAACAAATTTTACTAGGCGAGTGACAGTGGCAAAGCGACCACTTAAAGCACAGTGCAAAGTAGCCATAAATATAAATCTGGCAAAGTTTGAGTGTTATATACCTATATCTACTGCACTTGTCTGGTATATAAGCGTGATACTACACATACATATTACATGTATGTATTATAGGGCTTGAGCCTATTACCGTTTACGGGGCACAGTTACAGAGAATTTCGTGACAAAAGTCTCAAAATTACTGCCCAAGCCGAGAACTGAACCCGATGCTTCATAAAAAGTTGTCGAATTTAAAGCTACTGCGCTACCGATGCAATAAAAAATTAATTCTGCAAATATTATGAAAGTGTTTTCAAGTAATTAAAATGGCGACTGAAAGATACTGTAACTTACATTAAGCATAATCTCATCCACGAGCTCTAACTTTATAAAACCGCTTCACAACTTAATATAAAATTAAATTTAAATTGCCTTAAGATTATAGTTTCTTGGGAGAATGTGAAAGTTTTCATCTTTTGTATATTAACTACGTTAATTACAAAATACTGAAAGATTATAAGATGAGTAGAAAATCATAGCTAAATTACAATATCTAGTATATTAAGATTTATTTTATAAATATTTCCGATTTAGCTTTGCCTTAAATGTAAAACATAGAGGCAAGTTATAATCCCTGACATAGGATAAAATAAATATCAGCCCTGTATTAAACTGTCCCACTGCTGGGCACGGGCCTCTTCTCAGTGTGAGAAGGGTTAGGCCATAGTCCACCACCCTGTCCTAGTACTGGTTGGCAGACTTCACATACATATCTATGAGAACATTATTGAGAACTCTTAGACATGCAGGTTTCCTCACGATGTTTTCCTTCGCCGTTAAAGCAAGCGATAATTAACTATTTTATACGCACATAACCTCAAAAACTCAAAGAAACTAGCTCGAGACCTTTGCATGGCAGTCCAACGGTACTATAATTGTTACTGTATATATGTGTATATATTTAAATTTATACGTTACACAAACGAGAATTCCTTTTAATTTAACACGAGCACAAATATTACAAATACAAGACATGAGCTTGTTTCGTGTTTTTAGGATTGTAAATAAGAGAATTTAATTTACGAGCGCGCTTGTTGAAAATAAAACGTGTTAAGACGAAAGGACTTGGCTACAGTCCGTGCATCCTGTGTGAAACTAGACATGTATACAAATAGTAATCTAATGTAATCCTCGTGCTAATGAATCAGGCGTCTAGTCGCAAATTTATGTTGAATGTACTGATATGCTTTGTCTGCAATTTGTGTATATCAAACAGTATGTTGATATAAGTTAGATCTAAGGAGAGTACTGCTGCGGTAGCTATGCGCTATTTCGTATTCCAAATTCGAATCTTAAAATAAACGAAAATATTTAAATCCGTCAATAAAAAATATTCGAATGCGTTTATCTATAAAATTGATTAAAGATTTGATAACGTATGAGGTTCACTCTAGTAAAAATACGAACCCTTCATGAGATTTTTTAATGACAGATTATTTGTCACGATCAGCACATACGGTCTTTGATTCGGCCCTGTCGGCAAAACGCGCAATCTGCAATTGGCGCAAGACAAATGGTACCTCACCTAGCTAAGCTGATTAACGCCGATTCAAGTATATGTATAGCGACTACCTACTTCACACGCCGAACACAATAAATGAATGGTTTTAAAGTAATCACAACCAATGATTGACGGACAAAATGATCCTCATAATTATGCTACAATTAATACTAATGGTAACTCAGTGTGATCATTTAAGTAGTCAGTTACGACGCGAGATCACGGTAATGAGATAAAGACGGATAATCTTGTGACAGAGATGTCACTTAACGTAATCTGATCAATATAAGCACATCATGAACTGAGGGACGGTAAGTGGAATGCTACAATTTAGGCAATAAAATATGACTACCTCGGTGGCGCAGAGGGAATGAGTGTGACTGTTGCGCATGAACCCCGGTTTGATTTCCAGGTCGGGTAAAGAGTTATTGTCAAGATATTTTCTACCTGGAGCTGTACCTGGTAGACTGGAATGGGTTTGGTTACTCGTAGTGCAACCTAAAATGTACTAGGCGAAATATGGGAGTAACACAACTGCCTACTCCTTTGAGGATACTGGCGTGCAAGTATGTTTGTATGCTAAGTATATGATATTTTAAGTGAAAGATATTGAAACTGAATTTTCCTTTCAGACGCGACCCGCATTAGGTTCTTGTTTTCGCTAGTCGAATTGTCGCGGCGAACTTTACAAACATTCAAACAATGAACACAAATAACAGCCAGTCTCGGGACAACTATGTATTTGTGGATCACACAAATGTTTGTCTCGTGGGGGGATCGAACCCATTACGCTCGGCGCAGTGGCAATGGCGAGGCGACCAATCTATTAGACCAACTAACGATGGACACCAACAGTGGGCTCTTGAACGAATGACATGCTTTTATTTGTTCAAAGTCCACTGGTATAAGCTGCCTCTCCCTAAAAAAGAACCAACGGTAGCTCGTGAGTATCCACATGCCTTTTACCACCACGGCCACGGTAGTATACAACAGTGTGCTTGAATTATTTTATTTATTCGGACATCTAGCAATTGTTACATTATTTCTACACAACTAAATAAAACCATCAATAGTAAATAAATGAACAAAATTTTAAAGCCACAGCATACATAATTATGTAAAAAGACAACAAATACTGCAATAAGTGAGAAAAATAAAGAATCAAAAATTAGTAAAATATAAATTGTTCACTTTTATAAAGTTTAATCATTAGCAATCAAAACCAAATCTAATGGATGCAATTCGAACGAAACAACGCAGCAGTACTATGCAATTGCACAGCTCAATTCCCTCTTGACCATTCCATTATCGGACGACCAGATGAACAGTATTGTGCCAACCTTGTATATATATTCACGCCTGTATCGCAAAGGGAAAACATGAATGTATAAAAGGAATGTTTTTGCCAATCATGTATTAATGCCCACTATGTGGGTGGGCATACCATATAAGTATGTATTGCTTGTTTTGTTTGAAAACACTTTTATTACTTAATTTCTAAACTACTAAACTACTATAGTTTAAGTTATTGAGATTTAAATTACCACTTACCCCGACATTTCGGTTACTTTTCAGCAGCATCAGTATTCTAATATTATTGAAGAAGCGTTTGAAAATTATCAGAATGTATTTGTATTCTGTCATTCAAGGCACAGGCAGCTACGTTTCGTTATGCAATCATGCTCTCAACGTCATCTTTTAACATCAGGCAACTGCTAACACACCTAAGCTACATTTGTACAATAAGCTTAGTAACGATCTAGATGACATCACTTGGACCTGCCTCTTAAGTTTTTTGGCTAAAAATTACGCTATTGTTGTAGGCAAATTGTCCTTTGTCCGGTTCAGCACGCCTGTATATCAACAACTATCTTTTTTAATTACACGTCACAGGAGCGAGTCAAGTTGTCGTCTTCTGGATCAAAATTTTAGACTTCATGCCGCTGCTGTTAACTCTAATATCGCAAGTGTTGAATAACATATTTCCTAAATAAGAAACAACCAGGATCTCATAATCGTTCCTAGGGCAATCACTATTTTGAAAGTCCAATTATACCAAGCATATCTTAGGAACCAGTCAGTGCAAATTATGATCTTTTTTTACCCAGCAACAGTGTGTCACTATCTAAGTTCCAGTAGGCACATGAAAGTCTGAATAGTTTCAGGCCACCTGGGACGTTACGAGGTTGTTCAACTACCGACGTGAGCGCTAATAGCTTAGTTCACATCTGCAGACCGCTGAGAGTTTGTAATTACAAAAAAATATACCTTGAGAAACATACGTGTAGCAGTTTATTTATTATATTTATACAATTACTTGATTTTGCAGGTTCGCTTGCGTAAATGTAGGTTAGGTTAGTAACTTTTTTCTGGATGCAAGGTACCGCACGTCCTTTTCTCTTCCCCTGACAACGTGTTTGCGACATTTCATGATGATCGGTTACGTAGTTCAGGCATGACAACATAACAAACCCATTTGCATTTATAATATTAGGACTCCGAATTCCGAATCTGGGTGTTCAAAACCCTTTTTAAAACGCATAATGTATTTTAATCACTACTTTACAATCTGTTCTATTATTAATAAGGGTTTTCGCAAAAGACAATGTAAACCACAAAGCGCAGCGCGAAGTTTTCATAATACAAAATGTTTTAAAGAATTACAGTAAAGATAGATAGTTACAATATCTCAGTATAGCCTAACTAATAATAATATAAATGCGAATATGAGTTTAATTGTTTATTACCCTATTACGACGTTGATGATTGGTCGCATCATGAAATTTCACATACACGTTATTAGGGGAATAGATAAAGAAATAGGGTACCTTTCATCTAGAAAAAAATACTGTTACTAATCTAACCTCATATAATCTACATTTATACGAGTGAAGCCACGGGTAAAATCAGATACATAAGTTTATCTCCATGGTAATCAGCCGTAAGAAATGAAATAATGTCTGTACCATGAGAGAATCTCCAAACAAAGGACACCAAAAATATTGCCCCAGAACTATTTTTGGATCACAATATTTGATCTCTTGCGCGAATTAAACCCATAATTCTCGTAGCAGTTGTAGTTGCGCGGTGACCTATTAAATTGTTCAGCGTTTAGTGAGCCTGCTGGAGTTGAAGCCTTAGCTTTGAGCAAACAATCCGTTGTAAGTTAACAACAGTGTTGTACCAACTATGTCTACAAACTGTCTACAAAACTTTCGCATACATTTTATTTGGTGTCTGAAATATCGTTGGATTTTGTTGTCAAAGTTACATTTGGTTGTCGTTTGTACGAGTTGTGACTTAATAATGATGCATTGTAGAACTTAGTTTCGTTCTACTTTAGGAGCTTTGCCGCCTTCAAATATTTGTATTTCGAATACTATATTTAAATAATGTTTCTAAAAATGACATACATAGGTTCTTGGCAACACAAAGTTTCGAAAGAGTTTGAATGTTAGGTGTAATATATACTACCACATACACACAACACCATCTAGCCCAAACTAAGCAGAGCTTGTACTATTGGTACTAGACAATGGATAAACATACATATATACTTTTTTTTGTAAATATATGTATATTATACATAGAAACACCCAGACCAAGTCAAACATATGGATGTTTGATGTTCCCGCACAAGTCAAACATTTGTGTGCATGAACATGGGTTCACTTGTACGGGAACCGAACCTGCAACCTCAGGCGTGGCAGTCTGTTACACTAACCACTACACCATCGAGGTATAATTCTTACACAAGGTCGTAGTGACCATATTCTGTGCCACATTAGTCTCATTAACGATATGCTTAACAGAAATACATATATTATGTTTACTTCGGTGGCGAAACAGTAAAAAATGCCACTGTTGTGTATATGTGGTGCGATTTTCGAGTATTTTTATTTACGAAATTTACAGTAACAGCATGTAGTTTGGAACTGCGTCGGATAGACGTTAATAGGCTGGTCCATATTACCTAGAACCTAAAACCATAGCTGAATGTGGCTGTAACACGCTGTTTACTCTTTTAATAATATAAGCCTGAAACTGATTTGATTGCACCGACAGCGTTGTTGTTTTAAGTGATCGCCTCGCAACAGCCTATGCCAAGAATTGTGGGTTCGAATCCCACACGGGACAACAATTTGTGTGATGGGTGATCAATGTGTCCATTGTTTGACTGTTTATAAAGGCCCCGCAACACACGATTTATTCTTAGTACGAGCATCGGCTATATAAAAAAAACTTTGTAAGCGTCTTGTACATGTCACTCTCTCCCTCGTTTGTACAAGAAATATCACACAAACAAAGAAATTCAGGCTTTTTCATTATGAGCCCGTCATAAAGAACGTAAGACAGACATTGCCATCGTTTCAACGCTGCGGTTTAAAATAATTTATTTTATTACGGACACAAGTGGAACTTGAAACCTCTGTTATAATTTGAAAAAAAAATGCGTACACAAAGTTAATTAAACAATAACAAAACTGGTAATGCCGGAGGCTATCAAACTTTGAACAAACAAAATCTCGTTTTCTTATTTGATGTTTATTTGATGTGTGTGTTGCGGTTAGAAATGCGTTATAATGTCATAATCCTAACTAATATTATAAATGCGAATGTAAGTTTGTTTGTTTGTTACACTTTCACATCACTCGACCGAACATCATGAAATTTCAGATACACGTTGTCAGGACTACAAAGAAGGACACAAATTAACTTTCAGCCAGGACAAAAGTACTGTTCCCGACTGATAGAAATTTATTGTCAAAATCTTCATTACCGCGAGCGAAGCCACGGACAAAATCTAGTAAAATTATAAATGTGATTGTGAGTTTGTCTGTTGGTAACTCTTTCACTACTCGACCGATCATCGTGTAATTTCGCATACACGCTTTCAAGGCTATAGAAAATTTAAGGACTTATGGTATCTTTCATCCAATAAAAAGTACTGCTCGTGAGGAATAGCTTGTAACGAATTATAAACAAAAACTGCTTCAGTGAAGACCTTAACCGCATTCACTACTGTTGCGCCTGAGGTCTCAAATTTATTACCCCAACCTAGCAATGTGCTATAAAGCTTGTAGCAAGTGATTATCTTAAGCAACACAGAGTCTGTAACTGCGCTCTGTTAAAGGTCAAAGCCAAAATAAAAAAAAACGTATGTGTTTTTGTTTGTTACGTTTTCGCATCTTAACGACAAATCATCCTGTAATTGGACCGTGCAGACCGTGTGCAGAAGTGATTTAGGGGTACTTTTTTAATTTATCTATAAGTATGAAGGTCTTTTGAGTAAATATCAAGTAATGCAAAAATCTTTATAAAATTTCTTATAAGATTGCATAACATGATGAAGTAGGATAATAGTCACAAGAAAAATGAAGTTATGTTTCAAAATGTTTTTGTGGATTGAATAATTTCTGCACAACACGGTCTAATTTTAAGTAAAGATTATGATAATAATGAGTGACTTTTTCCCCGCTTTATATTTTACTATTAGCTAGTTATATTACATTTATACTTATTTCATATTTTTACAGTAACACAAACTTAAAACTTAGAAGTAGTTTATCGTTTACTTGTACTTAGAATCAATCGTGCTCTCGAGTTGCTCCGTGAAGCTGTATTATGATTTATGTGAGGACGTAACAGATAAAAACAGATGGGCAGTAGCGGAAACGTTGATAGGCTTCTTTTGAATGTATAGTGCGTGGTGACTGTCGTGGCAGTGGACTTTTGGAGAAGAACCGACGACGGTTACGTATCTAATTAACAAATTAGAAATCTAATAGAATCAGAAAAGTGAAGTAATGTAAAATAATTAAAGACACATTTACATTTCACCAGCTATGGTCTTATCCTGTCAAGATTTAGAATACCAGACATAATTGAAAAACTATTATGCCTGGCCACTGGTGTGCTGCTGCGACTCAGTAGGTTAAACACATTATATGGTGCGAGCCTATGGCCATCTACCGAGCACTGTTCTAGACTCCGTACTGCTTCTAAGAAAGATTAACAGAAAAACCTATCATTAACACTACCCGACCCAGGAATCTTGTTGTTGTGGTCAATCTCGAGATCGATTCGCAGGTCAGAGAAAGTATAATTTTGTATTGCTGTTAATAAATTTTCAAAAGCGTCTTGCTGCTTTTGAATATTTCTAGTGTGTCTAGTAGTTTTTCCCTAAAACATAGGTAATTGGCAAAGTGGGGTGTCAGACCATAGCCTACCCATTCTTTGATGCATGCCTCTATATACATATATATGTTTTTACAAGCTTAGATAAGCGACTTATTTTTAGGTTCTTCCAGAATAAGATCACGTATATATCACGAAAGGGTAAGAGAAAGGTGCACATTTCTGGCTTTGTTTATGCTCCACGTAATAGGAAACGAACCTATTGCTATCGATGGGACACAGTTTATGTTTTTCCGTGTTCCCTCTAGACAAAGCGAAACATAATGTCGCCGTTTTAAATGAGTGTCAAGACCTTTCTTCTTTCAAATGTGATACAAATATAGATTGGCTTGATTGGTGATTGCACTGTGAACAGCTGGGCAAAATATAGGGCTGCGACTTAACTAAGTCGTAAATTCCCTTAACCACTGATGAGCTGGTTCTTAATTACGTCACATAAAACAAAGATCTCAGAAAGAAGGATACTCAAAGATACAACTTTATGGAAAATGTTTTTAAGCGTCACCAAATGTACAAAGCATCGGCCTGGCGATTAAAATGTCGTGGATTCGAATGCAACCCATCACAATAACAACGTGAACTCAGTTATAACACAAGCATTTTAACTTAGCTGGATAGGTTAACAAGGATATTAGTAATTAACCTATTAAGTGGCCGCGGTACACCGACGACCAGACAAAATAGGTTTTTAATTATGTCTGATTTTCCAAAAATTGACAACCCGAATTGCTACTTAACTATAAATAAAGAAAAAGATACCATACACGTAATAAGGGCGAGTCTATTACCATATCAAGAAGAACTCCAGTCTAGACTCAAAATTACCCAATGCTTAATCCCAATATTACATTGCATGATTCAGGAGTTTTACTTTGAATCCTACAACTGACTGCAAGTATATGTGTATACCCAGACCAACCTGTATCTATAAAAGATATAGTCTCAATATCCATTGACCTTGAAGCTAGTATCCAGCTGACACTTGTAATATTAATGACATTAATCAATGGTACAATAACGGCAAAATTAATTTCGAACATTAAACACGCAATAAAATCTGTCACTAACTACATCTCGCCGTATAATATCCCTCGAAGTATGATTTATTAAAAGCTTTCACATACAGTTATTTCTGATACACAAATTGATGTCCAATAAACAGGAGAATATAAGCTTTATTAGAACGTGCTAAGGTTTATTATGACGGTAAATATATGTGATTTATTGTAGATTTGTATATGCGTGAAATGTACGGATTTTGTTTGTATTTTAACATATTGTATACAGTTGTTTCTGTGTTACCGTAAATATAGAAAACAAATGTGTTACGTTTATTGAATAGTTATTGAAGTAGAAAACCGTCTGATACGAAGACTTGTGATGGAAAAGATAGGTTTTTGGGTTTTGTTCTCAAAGGGTGCAAATGGAAATGTATTACCATGCCGTCTGTCTATCTCTATATAGGCGTTCTATAGACGCTTTCAAAACTATATTACTGGCTTTTTTGATTATCTCCCTGGCACAATGGAAGTGAATGAATGATGTGCATGAAGTCTCAAGTGTGAATCACGGATCGGGCCAACAAAGAGCTGTTGGGTTTTACTACAAAGAAATGACGATAGCAGCCCAGAGTTAGGAAGTTGGCGGTGTCAAATACTCCGTGCCTCGGAAATAATGTAAACCCGTTGGTTCTGCACCTGGTTTTTATCCAGTCTCATAGAATCATGAGAATTAGGAAACAGTGAGTGAACTTATGTTTGCGCATACACTTCTGCACTAGGTATAGTATCTCTTGCGCAGGTAGCCAGACTACGTTAAGATTGGCAGCCGTGACCGAAATTCAATTTGGAGGAAATTATTATATAATTTGCGCGTTGTAATTTTAGACAAGAGAATCTTTTTTGTTCTTTTTTATTTATTGTTTTTTAATTTGCTGTAATCTTCTTTTTTAAGTATAAGCTACTTCTTCATTCAGCTAAAAGTTCAAACGACAATTTCGTCGTATACTACTTTTTTAAACCGATATCCATGTCTTGCCACACTCTCATTATTTTAAATATATAGTACAAAGTTAAACGAATTTGAATTAGCGGCACGTGACACGCGTATTAAGTGTCGTGTCACTTCAATCATTCGTATACACGACAGTGTACGGACTACTTATATTAAATACCGATGGATCTGTATCAATCTTGTTCTTATCTCTCACCAAGGATAATGCGAACCGACGATGTTAGCTACGCCGTAGACGTTCGTGCTACGCTACGGTACCTACGACGTAGCTAGCGTCGTAAATATGTCTACTACGCTTTTTATTTTAAAATTTACTCGCGCATGTAACCCTCTATGCGAGTATCTTAAGCACGTAGCCCACCACTGCGAGATGCATCTTCTGCAATTACTATAATGTTGTTTATTTTATATAGAAATCTCCTTGCGTTTAACCGTATTTTAATCATCTGATAGCTTATACTCGTTGGCAAAAAGTATCCGGTAATATAATCATTGTGAACTTTCAAAGTAAGCTTTCTACAAAATTGATTTTAAATCGATTGCTGTTTTTAATAACAAATAACTTTTAGCTTTAAAATATAATTAACTTTGCCCTCCGCGCAATCGAAACTGATTCGTACAACAATAAACATAGGCAACTCACAAGTATGCGTTCACGTAAAGACAGACAGTCCGTCGCGTCCATCTTAGTTTTGTTCCCAATCGACAATTGCTTCGTAATAGGATTTTATCAATAAAATAGACCGAATCCCTGAAACCTAAGTAGTTTCCTAAATAGGTCCTGATCTCATTTGAAGCTAATTTGCTGAGCAAAGGTAGTCAGAACCTTTTTTTATTCAGCTGGCGTCTATTCTCATGAACTTTTAGAAGCTATTATTGAATCAAGTACAATACAATTTATAGAACTTACGAAGCAATTTCTTTTGAAAGCTTATCACGGTTTATTGAGAAAATTGCCTTGCCGCCAACTATTGAAGTACCAATTCAGGCTTGCTTGGTAAACTATCACTTCGTTATAGGAAGCCGGCTTAAGATAAGTATCACTGTTAATGTTTTTCACACGGTGCGTAAGACTTCTAAAATTCGCTTGTCATCGTCATGTCACATCGCATCTCACCTTTAATTCTTTTTACCTAAGTGATGGTAACAGCAGCAATAGCTTAATGGGAGACTGTCGGACCGCTACGCCTAGGTCTCGAGTTTGATCCCAAGGCACGTTTCTCTGACTTTTCAAAGTTATGTGTGTATTATAAAGTTATTTAGGTGTGTATTACAAAGTAAACTTCGTTGTCAGAAAATCTTCATATCTGAGAGTTCTCCATAATGTTCTCGAAGATATGTGAATTCTGCCAACCCACAGTGATCTAGTGTAGAGAACTATGGCCCAACGACTATGGCTCGACCAATTTTTATGTAAATTTTGTAGGTATGAGAGAATAGGTCGTAAAGTATATTTCATACCGCTAAGAAGTAATTTATATGGCAGAACAACGTCATTTTAATTGAAAGCTAAATTTAAGCTGATAATTAAAATTATCTTTATTGAATGACGGATGCCAATATAATCCTAACTAATATTATAAATGCGAATGTGAATTTGTTTGTTCGTTTATTTGGCCATGAAATTTGGAATACGCGTTGAGGGTGCAGAAAAGGACATAGGGTAGGTACCTTGAATCCATAAAAAGTACAGTGCTCGAAGGATAAAGAAATATTGACAAATCTACATTAACGAGAGCGATACTGTGGGCAAACTCTAGTATTTCATTGTTTGAAGTGTACAAGTTATACTCTGTCGCTCAAGTTTCATTTTTGTGCGTCACACGCACTAACAATGTTGTTCAATGTTTGCGGAACGTGATTTTTGTGTCATAGATTTGTATTATCGTATTTGGTTTAAGAAATCGTGAACAAATCTCTGAATGTTTTCAAACACTTACTCTTGGCCCAAATACTAAGTTGTTTATAGGTGCGCACATTCTTTTAGGCGTTTGTAATTTTGACTGTTTTGAAAAATAATGGGCAGTCAAAACTTAATTAAACCCAAGATAGTCAAGTCACGACTAATCCAAGTATTCTACACTTTCAAGACCAAGTTAACAATTTGAGAATTTCTTGTCAGAAAATCTTATTACATTTTTTTATTGACCTAATCCGGAATTCGAACTCCAATGAAGCACAGCACACACTACTGCTGCTCCAGCGAAGCAACCAAGCCCACAATCAAAGCATAAGGAACAAAACTATATTCACTCGCTTCTTATTACTCGCCAGCTCGTTTTCGGTTCCACTCGCCTCACCCCACCGGTGGGACAAGTGCCTAAAGATAAATCCTACTGACATCTAAAGGTTACCAACAATCTATTTACGACGAACCTAAATAGAATAATTTGTAAACATGATATACCGATATGAGGCTTCAATATCAAAGGACTCTCAGATTATATAGGTTTATAGCCGAATTACGAGGATCAACTTCAAGCAGTGATAAAAGCTTCAAACTGAAAGGTTCACAATAATAACTGTGCTATCGTCAAGATAAATTCACACTTATCGACCTTCTCTTTATGTACTGTTTGAATGCCTAGATCCAGTTGTGCGGCTGGTGTTCTTTGGCTGGGTTTGTGTGCGTTTAAATTAAACTATATTGTTGCAATTGACTGTTATATTAAAATATAGAAATACAAAAATATATGCACGTTGCGCACGCGTGGCGCGTATAAGGATAGGCGAGCGAGAAGTGGCGAGTGGGCCGGGCGACCGAGGTTCGGTCGCTGTGACGTAGTGGCCCGCGGAACCGGTTCCCGGCCGCCGGCGCGCGCGCCCGATGAGACGTAGGAACATATTCCCCCGGGTTGAAGGCTGACGGTCTTCAAGATACTGGAAGAGGGCAAATATTATTATAGGCACGAGTAATAATGCCCTTTTTCGTGCGGATATCTGCAACTCTGCAGCGCCCGTCAGTCCCGGGCTTGATGGAAACTATTCTGCCCAGTAGCCACAGAAGAGGAGGCAGATGGGCATCTCTTACTAAAACCATATCCCCCGGTTTCAGGTCTTGTCCGGCGTTCTGCCACTTAGTTCGCTGCTGCAAAAGAGAGACGTATTCCTTTGAGAAGCGTTGCCAGAAGTGTTGCCGTAATTTCTCGATACGCTCAAAGCGTGGCAATCGCTGGATGTTGACGTCGCTGAAGTCTGGACGAGGCACTGACGTAGGAGCTCGTCCGAGGAGGAAATGAGAAGGAGAAAGATAAGATAGATCAGAAGGATCAGTGGACAAAGGCGTTAAGGGTCTAGAATTTAGAATAGCCTCTATCTGAATCAGACATGTTGACAATTCTTCATAGGTTAAATGAGTTAGGCTCATGATTCTACGCAGCAAATGTTTTGTAGATTTAACAGCCGCTTCCCAAATACCACCAAAATGGGGACTGTAAGCAGGTATACATTTGAAATCAATTCCTTGATTTGCAAGATCTGATTCTATGTTTGTAGAGAAAACCTGTAAGAACCGTGAAAGCTCATTGAAAGCTCCCACGAAAGTTGTGCCGTTGTCAGAGTACACGCGCTGAGGCTTGCCTCGACGACTGATGAAACGACTGAAGGCCGCTAGAAAGGACTCTTTTGTGAGGTCGGAGACCAACTCTAGATGCACGGCTCTGACTGCAAAGCATACAAAAACACAAATGTAAGACTTAAGAAGTTTGCAACCCCTCCCCTTTCGGTCGGCTATCAGCACTGGCCCGGCGTAATCGAGTCCAGTGTTTAAAAAAGGAAACTCGAGATGCGTTCTGTCATTAGGTAGGTCACCCATTATGACCTGGACAGGCTGAGCTTTAAAGCGAGCACAGCGAACACAGTTACGCACTGTTTGTTTGGCTAGGTTCTTTCCTCCGAGAGGCCAATACGACAACCTAATGTGTGCCAATAGCAACTGAGGTCCGGCATGCAAGATAGCTTTATGTTCTCTGGTAAAAATAATTTTAGTTAAATGATGTTTGCTGCATAGTAAGATTGGGTGCTTAACGTCATAACTATAATTTGAATTACGTAGCCTTCCGCCTACGCGTATTAAGTTTTGCGAATCTATGAAAGGAGAAAGACTAATCAACCGGTTCTTTTTTTGCAAGGGCTGATTATTTTTAAGAATAATGTATTCCTCAGGGAACATTTCCTGTTGAGAAATTTGTAAAATAATGTTTTGTGCTGTTTGTAATTCTGTGTATGATAAGTAGGATAGTTTGATTGTGTTGTGTTTTTTACAATTAGAAATAAATCTTTGTATATAGGCTACGATTCTGATTATTTTTGTAAATGAAGATGATATGTGAATTAAATTTAAAATTAGGTTATTATTTGTGTGATTATTTGTATTGTCAATGATTGTAGAAAATGATATTTCATGTAAAGAGTTGTGTTGTGTATTAGGTGACGTTGGAAATTCGATATTAGATCGATGGAGAAACTCGGGTCCCGACCACCAAAGAGTGGACGTGCTGATGGCATCAGCCTTCACCCCTCGAGATGCTAGATCAGCGGGATTTGACTTCGAAGGCACATAGCTCCACAAGTGGTCAGATGTTGTTTCTTGAATCTCAGTTACTCTATGGCGGACAAATGGCTGTAATCGACTTGGCGATGTACCAAGCCAACCCAGCACGATGGTCGAGTCACACCAAAAGAAACACTGACGGAAGTTTAAAGTAAGTGCTTTACGTACCTTAGAGCAGAGTCTTACGCCCAACAAAACACCACACAACTCCAGACGTGGTATGGTCGTGGGTTTTATTGGTGCAATCCTGTTTTTGGAAGTTAAAAGGCGAACGCAAACTGTACCGTCAAGTGATACCGTTCTAACATAAACACATGCTCCATAAGCGCACTCAGAGGCATCCGTGAAGGTGTGAAGCTCAATACATTGTGTATCATTACAAGACACCCAACGGGGAATGCGTAAAGAGTTTAGAGCTTGTAGTAAATTAATGAATTCAAGAAATTGGAATTTTATTTCTAATGGTATTTCTTCATCCCAGTCACATCTTAGTTGCCAAAGCTTTTGTAATATACATTTGGCCTGGACTAAACATGGTCCAACGAGGCCGAGAGGATCAAACACCTGACTAATTAATGACAAAATAACTCGTTTTGTAATAGTACGCCTAGGCAATTTTAAATCTACTGAAAAATATAAATTATCTGAATTGCAGTCCCAGTACAACCCTAAAGCTTTACTAGGTGATTCATCGTTTAGATTTAGTTTTTTATTCGTAAATTGTTCAGTACTATTAGTTAAAGATTTTAAAATTTTAAGACTATTTGAATGCCACTTTCTGAGATGAAAATGTGCAGATTTAAGCGTACTAACAACTCCGTGACATACATTTATGACAGACTCCTCAGAATGACCACTATTTAAATAATCATCAACATAAAAGTCCTTTTTAATGGATTGGCTGACAATAGGGTCTGAACAATCATCTGCAAGAGACACAAGGCACTTGGTGCGGTAAGTGACTGTGTTTAGTTGATATGTTTTTAAAGAGTCAGAAGAATCAAATCTAAAAATTATTTGTTGTAACGAACGCTGAGAAGGTGTGACTAAAATAGCACGATACATTTTTTCAATATCGCCCGTTACAACGAACTTATGTTGCCTAAACCTTAATAGTATCGACATAAGATCGTCCTGAATGGTTGGCCCTACCATTTGAATGTCATTGAAGGACTTACCGGAGGTGGTGCTAGCCGAGGCATCATATACTACGCGAAGTTTTGTGGTTGAACTTGACTCGCGTATGACACCGTGATGTGGCATAAAATACTTATGGCTTGATGGTTTGGTTTTAGAAACTTCTGTCATATGATTAAGTTTGATATATTCATGTATAAAATTTAAATATCTATCTTTAAAAACACTGTCACGCTCAAATTTACGTTCTAACGAAAGGAACCTACACTTAGCCATTGTGTAAGAGTCACCTAAGCACTCAGGTGAGTCCTTCAATGGTATTGTGACAACGAACTGGCCGCACTCATTGCGGTATGTAGTTTCCTCGAATAGCTTTTCACAAGCCTGTTCCTCTACGGATAAAGAACCTTTCTGTGACACGGAATCAAGTTCCCAGAAACGAGATAACTGGTTCGATTCCTCATTTGAAAGAAAATTACACATAGAAGGTTGTTGAAGACTAGGTTGCTTATATACACAACCCGAAATAAGCCAACCTAATTTTGAAGACTGTAATTTAGGTTGATGATTACCTAAATTGATTGTATTGGAACCTAAGACGTCCCAGAATACCTCAGCACCTACAAGTATATCTATGGCTGAGGATATGTTAAAGGTGGGATCCGCTAACTGAAGACCTGGTGGGATAACAATATGAGTTTTATCCACAAAAGTACCAGGCAGCGATTGCGTGATCCTCGGTAAGACCAGACAGTTTACGTTCACCTCATAAGCGCCATGACAAGACTGTATTGTAAGACTACAACATTTGGAGGTATGAGAAACTTGACCATTTATACCTGTTACAGTGGAGCTAGCGCTTCGTTTTACCAACCCCAATTTATCGCAAAGGCTATGCGTGATGAAATTGGTGGTACTGCCGTTGTCTAGCAAGAGCCTGGCTGTATGTAGCCGGCCGCGGACGTCTGCCACTTTCACCATAGCTGTGGATAGTATTACAGTTTTCCCTTTAGTTTGTTGAGAGGGTAGTACAGCTTTGCTGGACAGGGCAACGTTGTCCTCCGTCTGATTTAATGTATCCCTATGTAAGAGGGTGTTATGCTTGAGTTTACAATATTTGCAATGTGATAGTTGACATCGCTTATCTGTATGACCAGGGCGAAGGCAGTTTATACAAACACTAGATTCAGTTGCCTTTTTGTAACGTGCGTCTACATCTAAGTTTCTAAAATGTTTGCAATTAAATAAATAATGACTTTGTGAACACATAGGACATGAATATTTCTCTAATGCGCTAACATGTTTTGATTTCGTATTTGTAAGATAGTTTTTATATTTGTTAAATTCGTTAATTTCTTTAATACTTGTAGAATATGTAGATTTTAAGTTTTTATTTTCATAAATGGTTTCTAATAAATCGGCTCTGTTAGATAAGAACTTTATAAAATTTTGTAAATTAGGAAATGTATCTAAACTGTTTTTATGTTCTTCCCACTCTCGGTTGGTCACAAAATCTAGTTTTTTGGACATCATGTAGATGATTAGCGTGTCCCAGTATTCAGTTGGCTGTCCAAGAGTGGCAAGTGCCCTTAAATTTTTATTTGTCACATCAATCATGTTCCTTAATGACCTACAAGTCTCTTTATCTATTTTCTCGAAATTAAATAATGATTGTACATGATTGTTTACTAGCAAGCGTTCATTATTGAAACGATCAAGTCGTAATTGCCAAGCGATGGCATAATTTTCGGCTGTAAAATCAACACTTTTAATCACTAAAGAAGCACTGCCTGTCAAGGCTGCGCGAAGGTAGTGAAATTTGTTAATGGGCTGAATGCTACTGTTTGTGTGTATTAAAGAACTATACGTATCTCGGAATTCGAGCCAGTGCTGATAGTCCCCGTTGAAGTGAGGTAAGTCTATCTTGGGCAGACGGACAAAGTCGTGCTTGCAGCCAGAACCCTGGTGTGGACCGTCGTCAGCGGACGAGTAGGAGGCAGGCGCGGGCGAAGAGGGACGCGCGGCGGCGAGCAGCGCCTTCGCGTGGCCCACCTGCGCATAGTACAACGCTTCGAATTGCTCCCTCTCAGCGTACATGTCGTCCGTGTTCTCTGACAACAGCTCCAATTCTGTCTGTAACACGTCGAACTCCTTGTATAGCGCTTCCATTAAACTAAGACGGCATTGCAGCTCAGAAGATTGAAAAGAATCTAAGCCTATTTTCGGTAAAAGCCGAAGAAAGTTGCTAAAAGAAGTAAGCTTAGCTTTAAAGCTGCCACGCCTCTTTACAAGTTCTCTCAATTTTGCATCAGACATAATTATTAAATAAATTAATACGTCTAGTGCAAGCAAGGCGAAAGAAATAATAAGTTATATTACGGAAGCGACGTATAAATGAATAAACAGCTGGCGCAGATAACGGTAAACAACACCTGTCGTGTATAGCGGATTAAACCGGTTTGGTTCACTCGATAGATAAAGGCAAATCGTTAATGAATAGAAATATTGAAATAACAATGCAATAACAAAACAAACCGATTAAGAAATCACTGCCGTTTTATGAATAAGAATATGCAAAGCGAATGAAGTTAAGAATAAGCTATTCGTATGAAGACTACGATATTAAGAGATCAATATGCCTGATCCATATAGCACTATTCTAAAACTCCTGGTAAGATATGTAAAAAAGACAGGATATAAAAGGATATGGAACGGACTCACTCAAATTTGCTCCACGTTGACTGTCCTCTAAGTGACCTCTAAGGCGCGCACATGTACAGGCGCGGTTGGTCAGGCGGTTCTAAGTCCACGCGCGGGATGCGCAGCGCAAACAGAATGCTCTTCTTGCAGCGCAGAATCCCTCGATGACTTCCTTAAGACGGAAGGTCGGAAGGGACGGATGCTGAAAGGGCAGCTGGCTTGACCTCGATGCTCAAAAAAACGTTGGAAGACTCCCCAATGACGGAAGCTGCTCGTCTGAATGCTCAAGGCGGCTGCTGATAGACTTCGGCAGAAGAGTTGCTGGTTGAATTTTAGCTCGACGGACCAATGTCGGTCGGGCGGTTCAAAGTTCAAAAGCTCGAAGGACCACTGTTTGAATGCCTAGATCCAGTTGTGCGGCTGGTGTTCTTTGGCTGGGTTTGTGTGCGTTTAAATTAAACTATATTGTTGCAATTGACTGTTATATTAAAATATAGAAATACAAAAATATATGCACGTTGCGCACGCGTGGCGTGTATAAGGATAGGCGAGCGAGCAGTGGCGAGTGGGCCGGGCGACCGAGGTTCGGTCGCTGTGACGTAGTGGCCCGCGGAACCGGTTCCCGGCCGCCGGCGCGCGCGCCCGATGAGACGTAGGAACAGTACTCAATAGTCCATACTCAATATTTTATTGCATGCCATAATGTTATACAAAGATGGACTTATAAACAGATTAGATCATTATGGACCCTGTCGGGCACAGCAAATAAGAAGAGAGGAAGAGGGCGTAGCAATTAAAATTATTTGCAAGAAAGTTATTCTTGTAAATAATTTGTTTTAATATATTATGTTAATTAATTTAATGATGTAATTGTTTATTGGATTCAAAATTATGATTTTACTAAAGTGGTACAAAAAAGACAAATCATTTTCTATGTAATACTGGACGCTCGAAATGATTTATGATGTTCCCTGAGTAACTATGTTCTTACCAAGTCTTTTTTATTTCACGAGACTTACAAAGTACCAGTCGACTCTTTTGTCTTTTTAGTCTCTTACTTTATACAATAAGAGAACACCGTTTATTGTCAGACATCTGTAATTTCTGGGACGTTACTCATGAATTAATCACATCTACCTCCGCAGTGCTTATTTATCTTTTCTTGTACATCTCTTTTACATATATAATTGACCGCTTTCTTCGCCTAGTAATACAATCATAGGCACATACATTACATATGCTTCTGTCGATCACAGGAACAAAAAGGAAACTGTTATTGTATTTTAACAGTTGGAAAATTCTTAGTAGCAGTATTATTGTTTCCTAGCTTTTGACCCGCGGCTTCGCACGCATAAAAACGTTTAGCGCATTTATATTTTAATAAAATATAGTGTATGTTACTCGGTGATTATAAAGCTTTCTAATGGTGAAAAAATGTTTAAAATCAGTTAATTCGTTTTTGAGTTAAATCCTTACAAACAAATAAACAAAAATCAAATGCTTCCTGTTTATAATATTAGTATAGATTGTTTAAGACTGTCTCATTGAAGCAACGGTGGTGTATACGACTGCAGTGCAGCGTTGGGTTTACTGCTGGGGTTGGACTATGTGTTACGGGTTCTTCTGTATAGATCAGTAGCAGCACATACTCTGAAACTGTATCAAGTAAACGACAACAGACTCATCCCCTACAACGTGGGACGTAAAACCATAGCTGACAATATATGGCTGTAATACACCTCTACATACCTACTTCAGGTATATAGTCACGACTATGTGTTGATATGTAAGAGATATAACCTAATCCATGATTAAAAGACAATTCCCGCACGAGGCAAAAGCCTGTATCTCAAGGGACATTGCAAACATTCAAATAACGGACGCAAAGACTATCCGCACAGACAATGTTTTGTCCCGTGTTAGATTCAAACCCTCAACACTTTGGCGAGGCTACAACTTAAACCTGTACGCCATCCGTGCAGTGCTGTTCTTTTCGTTGTATTTTACGCTGGGCTTAATTGATATTAAGTACCTATAGGTTTTTAAGAACGAAGTAATTCATATTGCCATTAATCAGTATCGCTGTATCTGAACTATCATTTTAAATCCACATTACAATGTTATGTAATTTGCAAAATCTACATATATATAAAATACTGAAAGCTTTTGAATTTCTCTTGAGAAATATGTTTCTTAATATACTTTTATTTGAATATTTTTTCGAGTTCTGTAGCACTTAAAAACTTGCAAGTTTCGGATAAAATGATATTTCGTGAAAGTTACACTCTAGCAGTCGTCATTTCGTTACTCTATTTATACTTTAGAGATTACACCATAGTTTTACACTTTGTAGAAATGAAATTATATCATAGCAAATGTGATAAAAGAACTAAAAGCAGAAGCATATATACACTCATGCATGTCACCTTAACTTCTAGAATTGCAATGCTATCAAAGTGCAAATACAAAATAATTGCAATTTACGAAACAAAAATATATTATTTTAGAATGTTCAAGTCTTAGGATACGAGACATAATTAAAAATCTATTATGTCTGGCAATTGAACATTCAGTATCATCATATTTTTGGTAAACCCTCCACGCATTAGTGTACTCTTCAAAAAATATATTATTATACTACATAATATAACTAAGCCAATCGAAAGTCAAAGTCTAAATCGATAGAAACAATAAGTTTATATACGTGTAGATAAAATCACTGTTTCTATAAATTTAGCTCAACCTGATGTATAATATGTATATATATATATAAACTTTTTCAATAATGTTTGAGGTAAGACTTAGGTTACGTAATAGCTTTAGCAATTGATGGCATACCGCCAGAATAATGACATACCATCACAGTAATGACATAAGGTATTTGAGAAGTGTTAACCAAGTTGCGGATGATAGCTAGCCTTAATAAAACACCTACACCAACAATCATCATTTATTATCCTCTAGCAAAAAGTCAACAATCCTTTCTCCAATAGCCACGGTCACAGCTTCGGTGTTTCCACGAGGAGGTCGAGGCAGCACACTGAGATCAGCAACCCTGAGATGCTGTACGCCGAATATGCGCAGACGCGCATCTACCACAGGCCCCAACTGTGCCGTACCAGCCGCATGGTATACTGCATAGGTCATGTGCCGAACGTAGCACTGCCAGTACCCCTGCTTATCATCCACATAGCTTGGACATCCAGGCAAATTCAGATGAAGGATCGAAGCGTCCCGTCGTCTGAACGCATTGGTCTCCACTATGTATTCCACTATGCCGATAGACCTCACCATCTCATCCACGTCTCTCTCATCTCCTAAGTAGTTCGGATATATAGCAGGCGCTGCTAAGGGATCTTTGCTTGCTAGCCGCACAGTACCCTGTGAGTATGGCTCTAGTAGGATCGGTGACATCATTATGAAGGCGTGATTCTCATTGGCTTCACTCAACTGCTCGATAACGTCATCATTAAAGCCTGTAGCTTGTTTGAAAAGTGGTTTCACAACCTTTATAAGGTGCCTTTCTATATACGAGTGTATGATCTGCAAGTTAGGTACTTCGCAGTCACTACCATCAGGAGCTTCGGAGAGCAATCTTCGCTGATTGAAGTCGTAACAATGAGTGTTGGCAAATGCACCGATGTCAGTGAGACCGTTTGAAGAAAGCACGCCACGCCATTTCCTCAGCAGCTCCATCAGACCAGTGGCATTGGTCGTTAATAGCTTCAATTTATTAGTAATCGCAGCATCACTATCAACTTAGAGTATCAACATTGGTAGCATGTGATCTGTCATATTATTACCTACAGGTAAATCTACTTTCACTGGTATTCCCATGCTTTTCAAATGATTAGCCGGGCCAATACCTGACAGCAATAGTATTTGAGGAGTCGCAATTGCTCCTGCGCTCAATATCACTTCTTTCCGAGCAAACAGTTTCAAGCTCTGCAAACCCTGGATAGCGGTGATACCAAGAACGATTTTCTTTTTGTTTATTATAACCCCTGTGCACATGGTACTCTTAGCAACTAAGAGCACTCTCTTGACATCCTCCCTAGCCAGAAATCCTCTTGCAGTACTCATCCTCTCGCCCCGATAGACGTAACCCATTACCTTACTAACTCCTATTTGGGATTCTGCATTAACGTCAAGGTTTTCTGGAAACTGCAAAGACTTAAATGCCTTCTTGAGCCGAGAGTGCCACGGGTTAAGAGGGTTATCAAAAGATCCAATGCGCATAAACCCAGTAGTATTGTGGTATACTCTGGAAGATTTTGGCAGTTTAGTTAGGTCCTGAAAGCCTTCGTAGCGTAGAAAATATGGCATAAGATCATCAAAGGTCCAACCAGGGTAAGGGATATCTTCGAAGTTCTTTTTTCTGTTTCCACGAGTATAGATCATATAATTAATGGATGTTGAGCCGCCAAGACACTTGCCCCGGTGGAAACGGCATTGTTGATCCTCAGACGAGAGACAGGAGACGTTGTTTGGTATAGTTTTGTACTGCCAGTCGATTTCTGACCCTAGTAATGCCAATGAAGCCACTGGAATCTGGTGAGGTGTTCAACTTTCTTATAAATATTTATCACATAGCGATATATGGATTGATTTCATAAATAAATAAAATGTAAATTTCTTATTTATTTATTTATGAAATCAAATCCTTACATTAGTCCTTACAGACTATGCTAGAATGAATAATAAATTACATATACTAGACAAGACATAGTTCTGAAATGCCGCCAATGTACACGTGAATTTATCAAAAATTTGTGATACATTGTTAAGTATGCGTTGAATCCCTACAAAGAAAGAAAATTTTATGAAATTTACTGAACGAAAATAGTTAGCGGAATGTCTCTCTGCCTACCACTTCAGCAATGAACAGGCGTGTGTCTATATTTATGTAAATTTTAATAATATTTTGTTTCATTAAAAGGCGACTCCCTCACCAGGAATAAATCGTGTCACGGTCATATTTATATTCATTTTTGTTAGGAGAATTTAAACATTAAATGTTACGGTAATCTTTAAATACCTACAAGAGGTATCAATGATACATATATATAAAAAATCAGATATGTTTCCAGCGCACGAAAAGTAAAGACTCAAAAACGACCCAACTGGATCGATTTTCCTATTATTTTCAAAACAAAATCCTTTGCAAAACAGTCAAAGCACAATTTTTCGAATTATAGCAATACGTATACATATTTAATACAAGTTCCTTCAGTTATTTATTACAAAACTGTATGTATTAGATTTTCAACTAGTATATAATTATCATTCTTCATAGTACTTAAACTTTACTTTAAGTTACCTTGGAGATGAAATTAGGATCCCCACCAGCCTCTACAAGCAGCACGTGATTACCAGCTAGGGCGAGCCTCGCAGATGCCACAGCGCCTCCCGCACCAGCTCCCACGACGATGTAATCAAACTTCTCTCCATCTGAACAATTATTCATAAATAGAATCAATCTTATTATTCCCCAAAAGAATAGGCAGAGGTGTACATCCATATTTTGACTGCACGGATGGAGTAACTTTTTTTAAACAAATAAAAAAGACATTGGCGCATCACATTAAAATCCTACTTAATAGGAGCCTTTGGCTGTCAACCGAATTGCCAGACTAAGTGCTACTTTAATTTACCTGTTACAAAATATATAATCGCAACTAAAGATTATCTACAGGTAACTCTTATAACGTTTTGTAAGACCAGGGATTCAAATCAAAGCTATCAATATTTGCCACAAACATGAGCACAGACTTATTTCACAGAACAAAAAAGGTTTTTTATGAATTATCAAAACTCTAATCCAAACCAACTATCTCGATCTATACGGATAACAATTACCAATACCTCGCCGCTACGACACGCTAAATATTGTAGAGATTACGTGACATCCCACGAGACAACAGTTTTTATTATTTTTGTCTTTATAATCTTTGTAAAGCCTCACGGCACAGGAGTCAACTACTAAAACAATCTCTCCGAGAGTTGCCGAAATAAAAAAAACGAGAAATAAATGAATATGAGGTACCTCTCAAATTAACGCCAACAGGAAAAGTATAAAAGTCTTTGTCGAATGTCGTGTTGACATCGCTAACGCTTGTCCAGGTTGACAGCACTGCCAGTAAAAATATCCTGAAACAAATAAAATATCTCGTTACTTATTCTGAAGGTTATGTTGTGTTGACTTCGAAGACCTTAATTCCCTCGGTCACCATGACTTGTTTACGATATTTAATTATTATTCCAAACATTATTTGCTGGCACTTTTTTAAGTAATGTTACTTTATATACCAACCACTCGGCTTATTCTTTTGGGGAATAATAAGCGTAATTCTATGTATATATGATTATTCAGATGGTGAGAAGTTTGATTATGTCGTGGTGGAAACTGGCACTTCCGTGTCTATGAGGCTCGCCCGCGCCTGCAATCATGTGGCTATCTTCTACAGACAGCTGTGTATCCTGCATCCTTTTTCTGTCATTTGTCAAGCATCCCTACTATCAGATTTGAAAAACTTATATCTACTTGAGTAGATTTAAAGAATCTTTGTATTTTAGAGTTTGGGTAATGTAATTATGTATATGACATAAATAATAAAAAAATGTTAGTCAACTAGCCTATTCTATATCACTAGTCATACGAAACAGCGAATGAGTTTATTGCTGTCCATTGAACATAGTTCTGGTATCCGTGCTGGTACTGAGAATTTACAGAGAAGATCACAATGTCACTAAAAGAGACTTCAGAAAACAGTTGTAGATATAAAACTTGGTATGAGGGAAGGAAGTAGCCAAAAATTATTTTATTGAGGTATTCATTATATTATGAAAACATCCAAGGAAACAAATCTTGCAATTGTACTTTTCTAACCAGGGGTGGCGTCAATCCCCTAATGCCTCTCTTTGCTTTACCATATAAGTTTTGGTAAGCAGAATAAGTACTTCAAAACCTGCAGTAGTATAAATAAAGTAAATCCAAGTAAATAGTATAGTCAGTAACGTAAGTCGATACATACGAGAGAGATTTCGATTGTCTTTATCTTTCAAATTTGAAACAAATGTTAGTATTTTAAACAGTTATAAATGGTAGTGGTTATCTAAACCGTTACACACATCGCCACAGCCACTATTTCGAGTCCTGTGGATATGATCCCCACACAGGACAAAAATTTCTATAAATAGCAGTTTAGTGTCTGGGTATTATTGTGGAAACTGCAATTCAGAAAAAAAAAGAGCAAGTGTTGTCTTTTAAAAATCTATTTTATCTATTTATGTGCCCCAGTATGATGCAAAAATCACTGAGTAGGTTAATGTTATTAAAACAATTTAGTAGGCTAGATTTCAACTTAAAAACTAAGCCAAATTTCATCTAAGCATTTGCAGCTCTCTTAACATTATCACGACAACTCGCAAGAATCTAAGTTAAAATGTCTAGTTATAGCCCGATTCTGAAATTCCACTAGCTTTCAAAATAATAAACTACAGAGCCAATAACAAATATTTGTTTGTTGGCCAAAGTTTGGTGATTCCCACCTAATGCGCTATATCTTTGATTTATCTGACACAACAAATATGAAATATAAGAAATAAATATGTGATTTCTGCCAAACGATATGGGAATTGAAACCGCGTTATTTTTCGGAAAAGGCATGTTGATATTTATTATTAGTTTGGTAAAGAGTTGAACGTTTCCGGTAAAGTTCATTGTTTATTTGTGTTTGTTATTTGCGCCAACAATCTTTGTTTGTATTGAAAAATAAGTTTACTTACTTACAAGTAAGAAAAAATATGGCTTCATGTTTTAAACAGACATACGTTTGACACATAGTCACGATGAATATCAAACGTTGTAATGATTTGCATTACTTTATGCGACTGCTGACCATGAGGTCTCGAGTTTGATTTCCTCGTTAGGTAAAGTATTTTACTTATAAGAAATTCTTAGTAGCTGAACAGAGTCAGGAATAGTGGACGATAAACGGCAATAGTCTAGCCCTTATTACGTAGGTCAAATAATACGCATAAAATGTTGGTATAATACACTTCACACTATTCCTTAGTTGATATATCTATAGATATATTAATACGTGAAGCAAAAACTTTGTAGGTACACCTTTTTACGAAAATTGCACGGACAGAGGAGTATGAAATTTGGCACAGTTAAAGTTTATATGGAGAAGAAGGAGCGAATCCTAATATTTTTATAAAATATGTACTATAAATACTTTAAATTAATAAAAAAAACACTACACGCACACAACCATGCATTTGACACACGCAGTCGAATCGCGTTCGTAGTAATTCGGCATTGTTCGTCTGACGTCGTACAATTCTTTGTAACTATGTTTACCTATACCTTATTTATATGTAATAAAGAAAAAAGAAAACAAAGTAGCAAGCTTAGGAATATCGTCAATGAGAAAGTTTAGTAAATAAATAAAATTTGATTGAAAAGATAGGTAATTTAACCTGTATAGCCTTGGCGAAATCTAAACGAAATGTGATTATTAGGGTAAAGTTATAGACGATAATAACGTAAGAGTTAGGAAGTTGGCAATGTTGCATTCCCCCATGCCTCAGAATGCACGTAAAGCCGTTGGTCCTGCATCTGATCTCTCTCCAGTCGTGTTGAATTGCCGTCTCATCGGATTATGAGAATACATGTGAAGGAATAGAGAGTGCACTTGTGTTCACGCACACATCTGTGCACTATAATATCTCCTGCACAGACGGGTAGTCTCCGTCAAGGCCGCCATGATTGGAATTCGGTCTGGGGGACATTACTTTTATTATAGAATGTTTATGAAACGTTTTCTTTCTTTCAAACATTCTTCTTCAACATCCTTCCACACTATACAAAAAAACAGTGAAAATATACACACACCTTAAACATACGATGTGACTTTAATATTCAATGTAAAACAGGTTGACAGAGAGTTATAAACGACCACAATATAGCCCAATACACAAAGGAATATCAGCCGCGATGTGCTGCGTGAAACATTTCTTGATAACCGTGTTATGGGAATAACGAATAGACGAATAGACAACCTGGTATGATGGCATAAACTTGATTTGAATCAGTTTGAATGCAAGTAGCAGTCTTCCCGTGAACATGGCTGCTGAAAAGCAATCAAAACGTCGGAGAAAATGTAAAATTCTAATTAAATGAAAATAGTTTTATAATTCAAGTAGCTTAAATAGAGGTAAACAGTAATTATTAACAGTGTTCAATAAAAGTAAGTATTAAATTTCAAAAAATATTATGTAATGAAAGTATTTTAAAGTTTTCATCATGAAAATTTGCATACAGGGGTACAGGAAACAAAATAGGGTTCCTTTTATAAAAAAAGGACTTTTCCCGAGGGAAATAAATTTATTGGCAAAATCTACATTAACGCGAGCGAATCCGCAGGCTAATTCTAGTAATATTATAAATTGCGAGTGTGATTTGTTTGTTTATTACGCTTTTATGCCTTGCCTACTTGACCGATCATCATGAAATTTCGTATACAAGTTGTTAGGGGTACAGAAAAAGATACCATTCATCCAGAAAAAAGTACTGGTCTCGAACCAAAGCTTGTATAACATAAAATAGGAATTAACGCGATCACGCTGGTATGGTATTTACATACCTGTTTGCTGCCTACTTTAATATACCTGTATATTTCCAAGGAGATTTAATACTATTATAAAAATAAAACAAGGCTGTAGAGATATTTTTGTAAAACGAATTGGGAACGACAAATAGTCTAAATCTGAAACAACCTACTACCTATCTCACTCTCCAGCTCATAAACAACCTCTTTGCAAACAGTAAAACTAGTCTCCCACTGTTCCTGCGTAAAATAGTACGATTTAATTAATAAACTAACGTATTTATAATATTAGTAAGAATTCAGTATTTAGCCGCGGTGATGAAAGGACTCCAATATTGATTAAATACTCGTTAAAGATATAAATCTCGAAGGATTTAAGCCAAAGTACAATTAAGGGTATTTAAAGCCGCTCAAGTTAATTGAAATGGACTTGCTTTAATAATTCCACAGTTAATTACGACTCAATACAGCACAACTGGGTGTTTACATTTTTATAACGAAACAATATTTTTATTTCTTTTTTGCAAATAGACCCGCTCCCAGTATGTGGATAGTTTAAATACAGGCCTGATATTATTATATTATATTATAACTATGCAGACCAGTCTGACAGCAAGATCGATAACAATATAAACAAATATCATACAATAACATAAAAATACATAATAAAACTTCTGAATATTTGCTCATAAAAACAAATACGAATGTAAAAGGACATTAACTGATTGGTTACTCCAACTTACTTACGACGAAACAGAGAAACTTCTTCACCCGATTGCATAAATAATTATAAAATTTCAGGCATAAATGAACACACGCACACACACACATACACACACAGGCACACACACATACACACACAGACACACACCACACACACACACACACACACACAAATGCTCACATGAACATGGTTTACTATTTAATAACGATATTCAACCATTGCATGTTTTACTTACTATTATTGCCATTTGCTTATACATATGTCTGTTGTTTAATTTAGTAATTTTTCAATTGTGTTGTTACCCGTATAAGATTATTTTCCTGTGATACTGGAAGGTTGCTGGTACTTATAGCACAGGTTATCCTAATTTAAGTACCAGCAGAACATTATAGTGTTAATCTTTATCGTGTACATTCATTTGGACTTTTTTCTATTGCTAATGTACTATTTTGTGGCAATAAAGAATTTTTATTATTAAAAAAAAAAAAAAATATATATACCTCTTGCATGTAACAGCCGCTTGAACAATGGAGTTTCTGTGTTACCAACACAGGGATCAAACATATTACCTGTCTGTTAACAGCACAGCGCATTATCGTCTATTCCCGGTTGTTACGAAGCGTGACAACCCCGCTCATTTACTCTTTCATTTTTCACTCTATTACGGAAGCACCCTCTTCAATTACTGAAGCACCAAGCTTATTTTCGTAGGGCTAAGCTCATCCCAAGCAACGTGTAAGTATTTCTGCTTGTCGCGCGAGCAGTCACAACCATATGTCGCCGGCACGGCCAGTAGTACTGCTGCATGAGTAGATTCATGTCGATTCTTTAACACAAAGTTGTTCAGCTGCGATTTTGTTATATGTGGATTTATAACCCTAACCAAATTGTTTCAATTTGGTTGGAATATCAGTCTTACTATTTAAATATTGTAAATATCACTATACGAACAAACATTAAGTAAACACACTTTTTTCGAACAAAAAAATGTTCAGCCGAGTTAGTAAATAAAACGAAGCCTTTTACTGTGTGTAAGTCGACACTTTGTCAACTGTTTAATCTTTTGATGGAACCTTAAAGCTTTCATTTCTTAGTAATATGAAATGCTTTGATTAGTACTTCAGAAAGATACCACTGTGATATTATGACCTTCCCTTTTTAGTACGTGAAAACCGTCGGTCCTGCACGTAATCTCTCACCGGTCAAGACAGATTGCGGTCTCAACGGACTACAATAGTGAGAGATGCAGTGCACTTGGGTTTGCGCCCAGGCTTGTGTCCTATATCTCGTGCGTCAATGACTAGTGTTACTGTAACTGCAATTGAATACAAAAAGTACAAGATAGATTTCTCTTAATTTATTGTTTTTAAACGACTCATATCGATCTTGCTTTGTTTTAAACTCTAGACACCCCACGGCAAGTGTATAATGACACTACTTGTATGCGTATTGCGCCAAGCGAATATTTTTCAGCAAGAAGTGAATATAGCTGGGAGACATTTTTCTTTGTTTGCTCTTGTCGCTTAGACAAACTAGTAAAAGTGAAGAGAGAGAAAGTAAAAAAGTATTTTATGAATGAAAAATGTCCAGTTTAACTGTCATTGCCGTAAAATATTAAAAATTACTATTATTTTTTAATATACAGCAATTTAAGTAGTCATCTCGCCGCTGCCCTTTAACCATTTATTATGGGTTCGAACCCCGACCGGGAAGAATTGTGTGATCCAAAAATAGTTCTTCCGAGTCTGAGTGTTTTTAGTGCTTGTTATTTGAATGTTTGTAAAGTCTCCCGCCGAAATAATTGCTAGAGTGGTAGTTGATTACTAACAGGGATCGAATTATGTCAATGGTAGAGTCATTGTCATAATTCGATCCCTGTTAGTACGATAGAGTCATTGACATAATACGCAAACGTTATACATAATGTGTTGGACATATTATATGCAAAGCCTGTTT
This sequence comes from Catocala nupta, assembly GCA_963675205.1. NCBI lineage: Eukaryota > Metazoa > Arthropoda > Insecta > Lepidoptera > Erebidae > Catocala > Catocala nupta. The sequence goes on from OY776082.1 coordinate 25,616,639, forward strand.
AACTGAATAAAGCACATGTAGATACAACTAATGTGAAGTAAATAAGTAATGAAATCCCAGCTGATACATGATTAATTAAAACCGGTCCCGTACGATCGTAGAGATGGCCGGAAATTAAAGGAAATGGATTAAGATCGATTCAAGACCTCTTGCAGATAGCCAACTAAAGTACCAATAAAATAAATAAAACATAAATGGTGCAGAGCTTTAAGTAGTAACCACCAATACACAGAATGTTTAGGATAGTTTATAAATACAACTCTCGCCCTTGGAGTCATTCTTGTGTTGCGGATGACTTTGCAAACATTCAAACAACAGACACAAAGAACATCCAGACCCGAAACAACCATTTGTGGATCACACAAAGTTTTGTCCCGTTTTGGCAGTGGCGAGGTGACCACTTACACCACTACGCCATCCGAGCAGTCAACTACCAATACACAGAATGTTCTGGATTCCATTTCCGTACGAAAGTAAAATATACAGCGTGTAACAGAAAGGTTTGGTCATATTTAAGTGTTACATAAATAAATCCGTAAACATTATTTTCACTAAGATATAGCAGTTTCTTTTTATCGACTTATCAGTATTAGCACATTCTAGTTGATACTTAAACAACACTGACTCAGTGACATCGGTGAACCGAGGCGCTTAATAGTGATGCAATGATTGTTTCGATGTTTAAATAATAAATGTTTAAAATTGACATAAAATCCTATCCTAACTAATATTATAAATGCAATTGGAGTTTATTTATTTGTTACGCTTGCACGCCTTAACTACTCGACCGATCATCGTGAATTTCGCATAAACCTTGTCAGGGGAACAAAAAAGGACATACCTTTCATCCATAAACAAGCACGGTTACTAACCTTCTTTTTTACATCCCGGTAATACCGACTAAAACTACCACGGTGCTTATCGACATAACCGCAATCGGCGAGGCTGCGCGAATCACTTGCACATGCATTCGCGACAAAACTGTTTCTAAAATACCCGAGATCAAAATCAGACGTGTTCGCACTACGGTTACTAACCTAATCTTTCCTTTCTTTTCACGTGGTTGATGCTTTTACGTATACATCCTCGAACTTAACATACATTTACACGAGCAAAGCTGCGGGCAATAACTAGTTTCAAATAATTTGTTTTGATCCGGTGATAAAGCACATAGGTTATTTTTCAGATATACCAGGTGACCCAGAAGATGTGAATCAAATTGTAACGGGAGAATCCTTAAGTAAGGACCTTTCAAATGCGCTAAATAAAAAAAATATGTTGTGTTGTTGGTCAAACGTAGGTACGAGGTCATTTTAGGTGCAAAAAAATACACCAAAATAATGACGCGATTTCAAAATTAGGCCAGTTTAAATAAAAACGTTTGTAGTTTGACGAATCAATGTTTAACAAATAATAATAGTGAAAAAGAAATGAAAATTAGCCATAAACGAAGCATCTGTAGTTAAAAGTCTGAAAAATTTCGTACTTTTTTTAAAAGCTTTGATTTTTTATTTTAACCAAAGGTCATATTTCTTAATTATTTTTTTTGCCCATTTGATCGGTCCTTACCTAAGGAATCTCCCGTTACAGTTTGATTCACATCTTCTGGGACAACGTGTATACACGGTGAGTATAGTCCACAATAAATAACGTAACGCTCGGCAATATTTGGTGGAAGTCCGAAACTGCCAGTGTTATCCAATTACGGAATCATTTGTTTTGTTTCAATGTTTGTAAAGTCCCAAATACAGAGATTATTTCTAGTGTGGGAGTTGTCTTTTGTAAGTATTCGATAGACATAACGAAAGTAACAAATAATTCTTCTTCTGTAAAGTTATTATGTATGCCAAAAATTTATATATATAATTATATAACTTGTTTCAGATTCAGATTCAGATTCAGATTCATTTATTCATAAAAATATAAGCTTACAGTATAGGTACACCAAATCACTTATATCTATGCTAACTATACTAAAATAAATTATATAGTACTACAATGTTAACAGGATCTTAGACTAACAAAAAGGAAATAAGATAAAAATAAAAACAAAAATAACCTCTATGTAGGAACTATGATATTACATTTTACATAGGTAAATATAAATATGTTTTAATATTACATTCCGGGTGTCAAAAAATATGTCTGCATCTGGACTATATTGAAGGAACTCGTTAATAAGTCGAATTGCTCTAGCCGTGGGGCTGTTCTCAGCTTGTGGAGAGCGCCACATAGGTGGATAGCTCAGGAGTCTATGCTGTCGTCTTCCCACACCACGCATATATTGGTCGGGAACGTAGAAATGTATCGATTCTCGTACAACAGGGCTATCTACTTTATCCGCTAATATCAGACAATAACTTAGTATATGTGTGGATTTCCGCCTAAGTTGAAGTGTATCATAACCTACCATTCCAGACACAAACATGGAGGGATATAGAAAAAGGTAGTAACCGTATTGACGTTTGTATAGATATCTACAGAATTTACGTTGAATTTTTTCTAGCATAATATTATACAATGACTCTTTAGGGCTCCAAAGTATTGCATTATATTCTAATTTACTACGGACATATGCATTATATAACTGTTGTACAGCTTGAAAGTTCTTAAATTATGACGATATTCTAATAATGAAACCAAGGCATTTATTAGCGTCTTTGCAAGTTTGGATTATGTGGCCATGAAAATCTAATTTGCTGTCCATTATAACACCCAAATCCTTAATTGAGCATACACGTTCCATAGGTGCGTCATCAAGATTATACATATTCATAATTGGATTACGGGATCGAGAAAAGGTGATTGTTTTACATTTAGATTTATTTAATGGTAGCTTATTTCTAATACTCCACTCAATTACAGCGTCAATGTCATGTTGTAAGACTACACAGTCATTGGCGTCGTTTACAGAAAGGTACAGTTTTAGATCATCTGCAAACATAAGGCATTTTGCTTGAGAAATAACATTAGGTAAATCATTAATCATTATTAAGAATTGCAAAGGACCTAGGGTACTACCTTGACTTACCCCTGATCGGGTATAAAACTCTTTAGACTTATATCCTTCTGCCTTAACGAACTGTTTTCGATCTTTTAGGTAATGGGCCATAAATTTTAAGAGTGAAGTTGAGAATCCCAGTACCGAAAATTTGTTTAATAGCACATCATTGTCTACTAGATCGAAGGCCTTCTGAAAATCAAAGTATGCGGCATCTACTTGACAGCCAGACTTAACCCTAGTACTAATATAATCAACAAATTTTATATGATTGGTCAACGTGGAGCGCCCAGGACGAAATCCATGCTGGCAATCACTTAATTGTCCTTTGATTTGTTTGTGAATTGTATAATTAAGGATTGATTCAAATATCTTTCCAAATACACACAATACAGCAATAGGTCTATAGTTTGTTATGTCCGTGGACGACCCACATTTAGGTATTGGCGTGACCCTGGACACTTTCCACTTACTAGGATATAAACATTGTCTTAGTGAAAGATTATAGACGTGTAGTAGCGGCACTTCTAAGGCTGACAAGCAATCTTTTATTAAGAAGGCAGGTATATTGTCAGGACCACAAGCTGTTGATGCTTTAAGTCGTCGTACTGCATACCTAAGCTCAGTAAGTGTAACTTGATCAATAGACACTGTAGATACAGGCAGGCAGCCTAAACGGTTAGCCTCTTCCTCAGCTACCCTCTCATCTAACAACGGCGAAGCATCATGGAACACTGAACTAAAATATTTAGCGAACGAATCTGCTGCTTCTTGACCTTCTACAGCTTGACTATTATAGGTATATGTTTTTACATGTTGCCTATTTTTACGTTTTTCTTTTACATATTGCCAAAAACTAGAGGGTTCTATACATACAGGGTGTGGCGTAAATAGTGGTCCAACGTAAAGGAGTCGATACACCGTGTTCCTAGCTAACATATACCGGGATATTAATCATTTTAAATAAAAGGTCTCAAAAAAAAACTTTTTTTATTTTTTTAGAAAATCGTTACCTTGCATTACAAATTTGGCTGTATTTTCGACAAATATTATTATTTTTTCATTCTGTTTTTTTATTATTACTGCTAATTACATAAACCAACTTATCCAAATGTTTTTTTTATTATCAAGTACACAAGTAATAAAAAAAATGAGTTTATTTCCAATTTTCATTACTCACTCTAGCAAATCATGTGACTTTAGGTGCGTGTGGTGTAAAAAAATTGTACTACACCGTCAGTGCCCATTATTTAAAAAAATAGATCACTAAATGCAGATTCTAAAATAGTACAATACTAAGTGGTGGAAGTAAAAACAAGAAAGTTATTGGCATTTAAAACTAAAAGGAGCTAAATTAGTTTAACACCATTTTTTTAGTTAAGCTTTAAAAGTATTGCAATTTTGTATGAAATCATTCATTGTAACATTTTAAACATTTGACATCAACAGAGTGTAACATTAGCTCACCCTTAAACGTACCGCAGGTAAAAAAAGGTCAAGTTTTTTCTAGGAAATGGGTAGCAGAGCAGAAAACAAAAGCCCATTGGAATGTATCGGCGTATTACGTTATGGGGAGTGAAAAGGAAGGAATCCGGTGTCTTCCTAAAGAGAGAAAGAGACAACCAAAATAGCAACTCAAACAGGAAACAAACATAGCCCAGCTAGCCAGTGCAATACCGTACGTCGCATGCGCTCCTCGTTTTTATCTGTGTTATCTCTGCCGTCGATTTGTTTTTTCTTTCTGGACTCTGTTTTGCTTGTGATATGGACTCGTTGTTTTGGTGATCCCTGCGACTTTGCTTACGTTATTTGGTCTTTGAAATTCTTGACGATTTGGACACACGTGCAGTGTAGTGGAGAATTAGCAATGTCTGAATACACACCGCGAGAGTATGCCGACATGCATCTTATTTACGGCGAATGTGGATGCGTCGGAAGAGAAGCAGCCCGAGTGTATCGGGAGAGATATCCTAATCGTCAACCTCCGGATCATCGTGTGTTTGCGAGAGTGCATAACGCCTATACCGAGGGGAGGATACCCGGCACGGGCGTAGGCGGCGCTAGTGAGGGACGACCAAGGGTGTACAATGATGAAGAAATATTGGAATTAGTCGAGGAAGACCCAACAACGTCGGTTCGTACCATAGCACGGAGGACAGGTATATCAACGAGGACGGTACATCGAGTTCTACTACGACATGAACTCTACCCTTATCATTTTCAAAGGGTACAAAGTTTGTTGCCACGAGATAGGCCATTAAGAGTTCAATTTTGCCGAGAAATGCTTCGTAGAATGAGGGAAGACCCACAATTTTACGATAAAATACTGTGGAGTGACGAATCGTCGTGTAAAAAAGATGGTTATTTTAACATGCATAACCTTCATAGCTGGCAGCTAGAAAATCCTAATTTAATACGGACAGCCAGATCCCAATATCAATTTAAGATAAATTTGTGGACGGCGATCATTGGTGGGCAAATAATTGGGCCTTTCGAGTTACCTGAAACTCTTAATGGTGAGAGGTATTTGAATTTCTTAGTAAATGACCTCCCTGAATTAATGAGAGACGTTGACCTACAACTGCGAGAAACAATGTGGCTGCAGAATGATGGCTGTCCAGCTCACTATGCTGTTATTGTACGGGATCATTTGCATGCGACATACCCAGAAAGATGGATTGGGCGGCTAGGTCCAATGTCGTGGCCACCTCGTTCACCGGATCTCAACCCCCTGGACTTCTTTTACTGGGGGTGTTTGAAAGAAAAAGTCTACAAAACTGAGATAACTTCTATCGATGACTTACGCCAAAAAATTCAGTATGCAGCTGAGGAAATAAATGCCAGCGGATTTGCACGCAGGCTGAAGCGATCTTTTATTCGGCGGTGCAGAGCATGCATCGCCGCTAATGGTGGCCACTTTGAACATTTAGTTTAAAAAATCAATGGTTTTATTAATAAATGCTTATTTGTTGATTTTTAATTGCAGTTTTTATTTTTAAAATCCATTAAAACAACTAAAAAGTTAAAATAAAACTTACTGCTAAATCTAAAACATTTCACAATACTTGTAACTTACCTTACTAATAAAAAAAATCTTACCTTAATTCAGCTCCTTTTTGTTTAAATGCCAATAACTTTCTTGTTTTTACTTCCACCACTTAGTATTGTACTATTATAGAATCTGCATTTAGTGATCTATTTTTTAAAATAATGGGCACTGACGGTGTAGTACAATTTTTTTACACCACACGCACCTAAAGTCGCATGATTTGCTAGAGTGAGTAATGAAAATTGGAAATAAACTCATTTTTTTTATTACTTGTGAACTTGATAATAAAAAAAACATTTGGATAAGTTGGTTTATGTAATTAGCAGTAATAATAAAAAAACAGAATGAAAAAATAATAATATTTGTCGAAAATACAGCCAAATTTGTAATGCAAGGTAACGATTTTCTAAAAAAATAAAAAAAATGTTTTTTTTTTGAGACCTTTTATTTAAAATGATTAATATCCCGGTATATGTTAGCTAGGAACACGGTGTATCGACTCCTTTACGTTGGACCACTATTTACGCCACACCCTGTATATTGTTTTCAACTTTTAAGATATATTTTTTGAATGCTGTATTTATGAGGTCCTTCACTTTAGTTCTGTAGTATTTAAAAAGTTCTTTGTTAAACTCTAATCCATAGCATTTAAACTTTTTTAAATTAAAATATTTTAATTTTATATAATATATTATTTCTTTGGTATACCATTTTGGATATATGTATTTATTGTTGTGAACTATGGTTTTTAAAGGCACGTGTGTACTGATAACGCTGTTTAGTTTATTATATAGTATATCTACGGCTAAGCTTACATTAAAATTTTGTTGATCAAGTAGTTCCGTCCAATCAATATTAGCAATATCTGTATACAAGCTATGTAAGTCTGTTTTACGAAAGTTCCACTCCATACTTAAATAATTGCCTGGTACCAGGGGCGACGGATTGCTTGCCCTTCTAGGAAGCGTGAGCAGTATCTCTAAAGGAGGGTGGTATGCATCCATAGGCACTAGATGTTCAGTTTCGGATGATACTTTAATACTATTGTAGTCAAGAGTAGTCAATACGAGATCCAAGATGCATCCATATTTATTGTCAATATTATTGCATTGTTGCAACTTACAATATTCCATAAAATTATTAAATTGAGTTCTAACAGTATTATTGCACGATTTTAAATTGAAATCACCAACTATCAGAAAAGGATACTCAGCATACATGCAAATAGCATTCTCCATGCATGTTAAGACATCAAGATATTGTTTACTGCTATAACTGGGCGGCAAGTAAACAACACAAACCATTAACTTAATACTTTTCCAAGTAATAATAGCGAACAATAATTCGTAATCATCAGTTAAGTGATCGACATTTGTAACTATTTTCACATTATAACAGTTCTTTGCTGTCAACAGAACACCGCCCCAGCCAACATCACCAGGTCGGTCTTTTCGTAGAACAACATATTCCGGTGGAAATAGTTCCGCGTCATGAACAGAGCTATTGAGGAAGGTTTCTGTAAGGATGACAATATCGCTACATATATATATTGTAATGTTGTAATTGTATATGTTGTGTTGTCTAATATTATATAAGGTCTTTAACTATGAAATTGGTGTTTACGTCCTACATCTAATTTCGTGGTACCTATACATAGTGCAATAGTGATGTTAAAAATTCATCATTTCGAAAATAGATAATATATATGGTTAATAACACGTATTATTAATGATAAATATTAATAACTTTTATACAAGTTGTACTTATAATTATATCGCTTAGTGTCAGCCCATATTCGTTGTTTCAATTTGCCATAATTTCATGATAATTAAAATTAAATATATTATATAAATCAAACAATAGCGGCCAAAATACATGAAAAAAGAGGTCGAATTGGCAATTCAAAAAATATTGTCAGCTTTCTCATTTTTTTTTCTAAGAGGCAGTTTCATACATATTTATTATTAAAAATGTGTACAAATCGCGAAAGTCTAAATACGTTTAGCTTGTTATAATTTAGGCCTTCATAAATAATTCTAACAATTTCTATTGGGAACAGATTATTACAATGTGAATCATTCCTGTATCTTGTGTGACTTTACAAACATTTAAGCAATAGACAAAAAGAACATCCGGTCTCGAAACATCAATTTGTGGGTCACGCAAAATTTTGTCCCGTCTGGGGTTCGAACCAAAAACACGCGGCCATGACAATGTGACCACTTAACCACTACCCCATCTGGCGATCAATATACACAAAAATAATGATTAACACACCAACACAGAGTTCAATTAGTTTTAAGACCTTCCAATAGTAAGCCATCAATACCTTTTAAGACCCATAAACAAAATTCTTCTACAAACAGCTGATATTTATCAAAAGAAATGAAGCATTTCTCTTACCGCATCTTCACAGAACCGCGAGGATTATTATCTCTATAGAGTGGCTCTTAATATTTTCCTTTGAAAACACTTAAAAAGGACCACTTTTATACATAAATTTGTTTTAACGCTTATATTTATTTATATACGACGCGCATTGACGACAACTTTTCGAATTGAAACGAGAGCAAGTTTAGTATCATCGCTTTTATAAAGAGCTATTGTGGTCTTAATGGGGTTTGGTGTTAATCTTTAAAGAGACAATATGTGACCTCTAATCATGACTTAAAATTTAGGCTGAGACCTTGGAAAGACGGCTTCGTTATTATGGGCAAGACATAGTTGCTTATGTTCTATTAGAAAGGATTTAGAAGCTTCGCTTGTCAAATTTGCGATATGTATAAAAATTACCTTATTATTTGCATTAGGACTACCTACCTCATTGAGTTAGTGGTGTAACCGTAAATGACATTTTTGATTGTGTGTCAAGGGTTTGGTTTTTGGATTAAGTAATGTTTTATGTTGAAATGACAGTATTCTCAGTAGCCAATGTCAGTTTGTAAGTTCTACACTATCAAACTGAGATTACAGTTGTCACCAGGCAACTGCACTAGATAGAAGGCAATATAATTTACATACAAGCAATCCTCTACTTCTACTTTAGTACTAGACAGTTACCTTATCTAGAAAGAATACCACATTATACATAATTTCAAAATGTATTTCTTGTTGAAATTAAACTATATATACGTCGGGGAAAGTGTAAACCTAAATATAAATAGATTTCATAGTTTAAATAATTTTATTAGCTTATAAATTAATATTGTCTTATGTTTACGCGAATGTTATACATTGAAATTAAACACTTTATACGGATTTTATCGCGTTGTTTATTTTACTTTAAACACTGTTATTACATAATTTTGAAAACTCTAACACTACTATTATTGAATTTTACTACTATTTAAGGTATATATTTTTTCTAATTAAAACTATTTGTATTTAAGTTTACACTTTGCCCCGACGTTTCGGTTGCTTTACAGCAGCCATGTTCACGGGCAGACTAAGATGGTAGTTGTCCCAACGTTCTGAAGTGTAGCTAGTTATTTTAAAGTACCCGAACATAATTTAATCTTTGGTGTTCTTATTTACGCAGAATGAGCTCAAAGTATCAATGAATGAATATTTGAATGACTGGATACCACCAGCTTGGGATCCAGTCATTCAAATAGTCAAACCCAAGAAGAAGCAAAACACAGCTAGACTTCATGATACTTTGAGCTCATTCTGCGTAAATAGGAACACCAAAGATTAAATTATGTTCGGGTACTTTAAAATAACTAGCTACAATTCAGAACGTTGGGACAACTACCATCTTAGTCTCCCCGTGAACATGGCTGCTGTAAAGCAACCGAAACGTCGGGGCAAAGTGTAAACTTAAATACAAATAGTTTTAATTAGAAAAATATATAGCTTAAATAGTAGTAAAATTCAATAATAGTAGTGTTAGAGTTTTTAAAATTATGTAATAAGTAACAGTGTTTAAAGTAAAATAAACAACGCGATAAAATCCGTATAAAGTGTTTAATTTCAAAGCTTATAAATTAGTAAAATGCAATAGTAGTAATAGTAGTGTAATAGTTTCAAAATTATGTAATACAGTGATAAATAAACAACGCGAAAAAAAGCCGTTTATAGTAGTTTAATTTCAATGAATAACATTCGCGTAAACAGAAGACAATATTATGTATTTCTTGCTTCTTTTCCTGTATCGCAGTGAACTTTACAAAATTCAGAACAATCGTTGGTGGATCACACAAATGGTTTTAGAGATTAGATTAGATTCTAGAGATTCGAACCGACAACACACGCAGCGGCAGCAGCTAGGCGACCGCTTGGCCGCACTGAATATCACTTTATTTTATTATGTAAGTACATGTACGTTTATCCTCCCTTAACATCGTCAGTTTCTCATAAATCTTTTGAACACAACACACCCAGCTGAATAAAATATATGTTCACCTCAAACGATTACAAAAAGCCATCCACAAACAGGATCTCATCCCTATTGATCTAAAACATGTTCTGTTAAAAAGCTCTGCTAATAACACTCTCAATCTCTGTTATCTGGCCCTCCCAAATCAAATAAATGCTGTGGCAAGCTATGTCTTGTGAAGAATAATAAATACTTAATATAATGTTAGACAACGGGTCTTACTCGCGATAAAGTATTTAAAAGGTAATAAATACCTATTGATTACCCGACGTTTCGACCGACTTGCATCGATCGTGGTCACGGGTTGACTGATGTGAGCTCAGCGGCGCCTTCGTGAAGTGCGGGTTACGGCAACTACCCTCACTTGGTCACTATTATTTATATTCGCACTGTCGGTATTTCGACACACAACACTAACGACGTCTACACACTGGCTACCTAAGTCACTACGGCGACGTTTACATTTGCTGATGACTGGATTCCAAGATGTAGACAAACGGTATCCATCCTCCCGGTTGAAGTTACGATATTTCTTAATTTCAACCGCTTCACGTACTATCCTGGAGTAATAGTGACGATCGGTGGATAAAACCTGTGGTTTATGTAACTCGATCCAGTGGTTTGGTCCAGACTCCAGCAAATGCTCGGCTATAGCGGACTTGTTTACTACCCGGTTCTTGACAGCTGTGATATGTTCCTTGACCCTTTCAGCGATTGTACGTTTGATCTGTCCGATGTAAGAACTACCACAACTGCAATCCACCTTGTAGACGCCGGGTGTTTGAAAAGGAATAACATCCTTTGGAGTGCGTAGATAGCTTACTACTTTGAAGAACGGACTATATACAGTCTTTATGGAGTATTTCTTCAGTGCTGTTCCAACTTTGTCCGTTACTCCTTTTATATACGGCATGTATGCCGGCACTCTGCTGACCCCAGGGTGGCTATCCCTTCTCCTCGGACGGACACAAAGACATTCTACTTAGCAGTTAAAGCATTCCCCCAAAGTTTTGGACAATCAACTCATTAATCGACATGTATAGAGGCTCTAATCTATATAAAAGGCAAAGGGAAATTAGTATGGAACCTTTTTTCCACTTATTGTCAAGCAGTATTATTTTTTATACCTTTAGGTAGCAATTGACTAGCTTTAGCTTTTTATATATGTTTCCACAATTTTTTAATGATTATTATCTTCGAATTTTAGCCGCTGGACGAACATTAGTACTCCTAAAAAGATAAATAACTATTCTGTACCATATCGCAATTTAAATTTGCTTCATTAAGTCTCTACACTGCCAAGTCAGTAATCTGCATACTAAGTCTCGCGGTTTACTCGGTACCGAAGCTTGTGGCTTCGGTCCCTAGCAAGCCAGCGTCGTATTAATGGTAAAGCTAACATCACGGCATAATGCCAAAGTGCACCCAAGCACATGTATATTTAAGTACTTGTAAAGGAAGCTTAATGGCTTTGGCCTTGACTTAAAAAATTAGGATTACGACTAGGAATAATTCCTGTGTCAAGAACTTAACTTTTTGGATCACACAAAATGTTGCCCTATGTGGGTTACTAATTCAAGAAAGTCGAGTTTACTAACATAAACACCAAATATAACTTAACTATAAAATATTTCATGATGTACTCATCACGTGTTTTATAAATCACCAAAATGACGACAGAATATTCAGTAGCTACTGATATAATAGTTTCAGAAGTCAAAACCAAAATGAAAATATATTTATTCATTTCTGTCACAAAGAATCACTTATGAAATCAAGGTTACTAAACTATACTATGAACTAACATTTACAGTTAAAGTATTATCTGTGTTTATTCACATTTTGTTATTGGTAATATTCTTTCTACCGAATCCATTGTAGTTATTTTTCTTACAATCTTTATCTTTACTTATCTTGTTAGTTGAAGTTGCAGCGCAGCAGTCGGCGCAGAAGATATTGTACATACATTTCGCCTTTCGTTTTTAAGAAAAGGAAGCGACAAAACTGTTTCTATGTAATACTGGACGCTCGAAATGATTTATAATGTGCCCTGAGTAACTATGTTCTTACCAAGTCTTTTTTATTTCACCAGACATAAAAAGTACAAGTCGACTCTTTTGTCTTTTTAGTCTCTTACTTTATACAATAAGAGAACACCGTGTATTGTCAGACATCTGTAATTTCTGGGACGTTACTCATGAATTAATCACATCTACCTCCGCAGTGCTTATTTATCTTTTCTTGTACATCTCTTTTACATATATTAATGACTGCTTTCTTCGCGTAGTAATATAATCATGGGCACATACATTACACATACTTCTATCGATCACAGGAACAAAAAGGAAACTGTTATTGGATTTTAACAGTTGGAAAATTGTCAGTAGCGTATTATTGTTTCCTAGCTTTTGCCCGCGGCTTCGCACGCATAAAAACGTTTGGCGCATTTATATTTTAATAAAATTTAGTGTATCTTACTCGGTGATTATATAGCTTTCTAATGGTGAAAGAATGTTTAAAATCAGTTAATTCGTTTTTGATTTAAATCCTTACAAACAAACAAACAAAAATCAAATGTTTTCTCTTTATAATATTAGTATCAATTGTTCAAGACTGTCTCATTGAAGCAACGGTGGTGTATACGACTGCAGTGCAGCGTTGGGTTTGCTGCTGGGGTTGGACTGAGTGTTACAAGTTCTTCTGTATAGATCAGTAGCAGCACATACTCTGAAACTGTATCAAGTAAACGACAACAGACTCATCCCCTACAACGTGGGACGTAAAACCATAGCTGACAATATGTCGCTGTAATACACCTCTGCATACCTACTTCAGGTATATAGTCACGACTATGTGTTGATATGTAAGAGATATAACCTAATTAATAATATAAATTAAAAGACAACTCCCCGCACTAGGCAAAAGCCTGTATAGCAAGGGACATTGCAAACATTCAAATACCGGACGCAAAGACCATCCGCACAGACAATGTTTTGTCCCGTGTTTTCGAACCCTCAACACTCAGCGAGGCGACCACTTAAACCTGTACGTCATCCGTACAGTGCTGTTCTTTTCGTTGTATTTTACGCTGGGCTTAATTGATATTAAGTACCTATAGGTTTTTAAGAACGAAGTAATTCATATTGCCATTAATCAGTATAACTGTATCTGAACTATCATTTTAAATCCACTTTACAGTGATTTTGTAATTTGCGAAATTTATATGTAACAGACTGAAAGCTTTTGAATTTCTCTTGAGAAATATGTTTCTTAATTACTTTTATTTGAATATTTCATCGAGGTTTGAAGCACTTACAAACTTGCAAGTCTCGGATAAGATTATATTTTTTTAAAGTTACACTCTAGCAGCCGTCATTTTGTTACTCTATTTATACTTTAGAGATTACACCATAGTTTAACACTTTATAGAAAGGAAATTATATCATAGCAAATGGGATAAAAGAACTAAAAGCAGAAGCATAATTATATTATACTTAATTATACTCACGCATATCATCTTAACTTCTAGAATTGCAATGCAATCAAAATGCAAATGCAAAACAATTGCAATTTACGAAACAAAAATATATTGTTTTAGAATGTTTTAGTCTTAGGATACGAGACATAATTAAAACTTTATTATTTCTGGCCACCAGTGTGCCGCTGTTAGTGAAAAGCTTAACATTTGCAATTGTCTTTTAGTGTCGAGGGGTAGTCTGACTCCGAATTTCCATTGAACATTCAGTATCATCTAATTTTTTTGTACACCCTCCACGCTTTAGTGTACTCTTCAAAGAAAATATTATTATACTACATAATATAACTAAGCCAGTCGAAAATAGAAAAGTCTAAATCGATAGAAACAATAAGATTATATAGATAAAATCATTGTTTCTATCACTTTAGTTCAACCTGATGTGTAATATGTATATATATATATATATATATAAACTTTTTCAATAATGTTTGAGGTAAGATTAAGGTTAGGTAATAGCATTAGCAATTGATGGCATACCAACAGAATAATTACATACCATCACAGTAATGATATAAGGTATTTGAGAAGTGTTAACCAAGTTGCGGATGATAGCTAGCCTTAATAAAACACCTACACCAATAATCATCATTTATTATCCTCTAGCAAAAAGTCAACAATCCTTTCTCCAATAGCCACGGTCACAGCTTCGGTGTTTCCACGAGGAGGTCGAGGCAGCACACTGAGATCAGCAACCCTGAGATGCTGTACGCCGAATATGCGCAGACGCGCATCTACCACAGACCCCAACTGTGCCGTACCAGCCGCATGGTATACTGCATAGGTCATGTGCCGAACGTAGCACTGCCAGTACCCCATGTTATCATCCACATAGCTTGGACATCCAGGCAAATTCAGATGAAGGATCGAAGAGTTCCGTCGTCTGAACACATTGGTCTCCACTATATGTTCCACTATGCCGATAGACCGCACCATCTCATCCACGTCTCTCTCATCTCCCAAGTAGTTCGGATATATAGCAGGCGCTGCTAAGGGATCTTTGCTTGCTAGCCGCACAGTACCCTGTGAGTATGGCTCCAGTAGGATCGGTGACATCATTATGAAGGCGTGATTCTCATTGGCTTCACTCAACTGCTCGATAACGTCATCATTGAAGCCTGTAGCTTGTTTGAAAAGTGGTTTCACAACCTTTATAAGGTGCCTTTCTATATACGAGTGTATGATCTGCAAGTTAGGTACTTCGCAGTCACTACCATCAGCAGCTTCGGTGAGCAATCTTCGCTGATTGAAGTCGTAACAGTGAGTGTTGGCAAATGCACCGATGTCAGTGAGACCGTTTGAAGAAAGCACGCCTCGCCATTTCCTCAGCAGCTCTACCAGACCAGTGGCATTGGTCGTTAATAGCTTCAATTCATTGGTAAACCCAGCATCACTATCAACTTGGAGTATCAACATTGGTAGCATGTGATCTGTCATATTATTACCTACAGGTAAGTCTACTTTCACTGGTATTCCCATGCTTTTCAAATGATTAGCCGGGCCAATACCTGACAGCAACAGTATTTGAGGAGTCGCAATTGCTCCTGCGCTCAATATCACTTCTTTCCGAGCAAACAGTTTCAAGCTCTGCAAACCCTGGATAGCGGTGATACCACGAACGATTTTCTTTTTGTTTATTATAACCCCTGTGCACATGGTATTCTTAGCAACTAAGAGCACTCTCTTGACATCCTCTCTAGCTAGAAATCCTCTTGCAGTACTCATCCTCTCGCCCCGATAGACGTAACCCATTACCTTACTAACTCCTATTTGGGATTCTGCATTAACGTCAAGGTTTTCTGGAAACTGCAAAGACGTAAATGCCTTCTTGAGCCGAGAGTGCCACGGGTTAAGAGGGTTATCAAAAGATCCAATGCGCATGAACCCAGTAGTGTTGTGGTATACTCTGGAAGATTTTGGCAGATTAGTTAGGTCTTGAAAGCCTTCGTAGCGTAGAAAATATGGCATAAGATCATCAAAGGTCCAACCAGGGTAAGGGATATCTTCGAAGTCCTTTTTTCTGTTTCCACGGGTGTATATCATATAATTAATGGATGTTGAGCCGCCAAGACACTTGCCCCGGTGGAAACGGCATTGCTGGTCCTCAGACGAGAGACAGGAGACGTTGTTTGGTATAGTTTTGTACTGCCAGTCGATTTCTGACCCTAGTAATGCCATTGAAGCCACTGGAATCTGGTGAGGTGTTCAACTTTTTTATAAATATTTATCACATAGCGATATATGGATTGATTTCATAAATATATAAATAAAATGTAAACTTCTTAATTATTTATTTATGAAATCAAGCCTTACATTAGTCCTTACAGACTATCCTAATACGAAAAAGAAATTACATATAGTAGACGTAACATAGTTCTGAAATTCCACCAATGTAAACGTGAATTTATCAAGAATTTGTGAGACGCTGTTAAGTATGCGTTGAATACCTACAAATAAAGAAAATTTTATGAAATTTACTGAACGCAAATAGTTAGCGGAATGTCTCTCTGCCTACCACTTCAGCAATATACAGGCGTATGTCTATGGTTATGTTAATTTTAATAATATTTTGTTTCATTAAAAAGGCTACTCCCTCACTAGGAATAGATCGTGTCACGGTCATATTTATTTTCATTTTTGTTAGGAGTGTTACAACATTAAATGTCACGGTAATCTTTAAATACCTACAAGAGGTATCAATGATACATATACATAAAATATCAGATCAGCGCACGAAAAGTGAGGACTCAAAAACGACCCAATTGGATCGATTTTCCTATTATTTTCAAAACAAAAATCCTTTCCAGTTAAAGCACAATTTTTCGAATTATAGCAAAACGTATACATATTAAATACAAGTACCTTCAGTTATTTATTACAAAATTGTATGTATTAGATTTTCAACTATATAATTATCATTCTTCATAGTACTTAAACTTTACTTTTAATTACCTTGGAGATGAGATTAGGATCTCCACCAGCCTCTACAAGCAGCACGTGATTACCAGCGAGGGCGAGCCTCGCAGATACCACAGCGCCTCCCGCACCAGCTCCCACGACGATGTAATCAAACTTCTCGCCATCTGAACAATTATTCATAAATAGAATCAAGCTTATTATTCTCCAAAAAATAGGCAAAGGTGTACATCCATATTTTGACTGCACGGATAGAGTAACTTTTTAAGTGGTTGCCTTGCCACTGCCACTGCGCCGAGTGTTGTGGGTTCGAATCCCACACGGGACAAAATTTGTGTGATTCACAAATGGTTGTTCCGAGCCTGGTTGTTCTTTGTGTCCGTTGTTAAAATGTCTGTCTAAATCCCCCGCGAATATTTATTCCTAGAGCGCGAATTACCTTTTTTTAAACAAATAAAAAAGACATTGGCGCATCACATTAAAAGTCCTACTTAATAGGAGCCTTTGGCTGTCAACCGAATTGCCAGACTAAGTGCTACTTTAATTTACCTGTTACAAAATATATAATCGCAACTAAAGATTATCTACAGGTAACTCTTATAACGTTTTGTAAGACCAGGGATTCGAATCAAAGCTATCAACATTTGCCACAAACATGAGCGCAGACTTATTTCACAGAACAAACAAGGTTTTTTATGAATTATCAAAAATCTAATCCAAACCAACTATCTCGATCTATACGGATAAAAATTACCAATACCTCGCCGCTACTACACGCTAAATATTGTAGAGATTACGTGACATCCCACGAGACAACAGTTTTTATTATTTTTGTCTTTATAATCTTTGTAAAGCCCCAGGGCACAGGAGTTAACTACTAAAACAATCTCTCCGAGAGTTGCCGAAATAAAAAAAAACGAGAAATAAATGAATATGAGGTACCTCTCAAATTAACGCCAACAGGAAAAGTATAAAAGTCTTTGTCGAATGTCGTGTTGACATCGCTAACGCTTGTCCAGGTTGACAGCACTGCCAGTAAAAATATCCTGAAACAAATAAAATATCTCGTTACTTATTCTGAAGGTTATGTTGTGTTGACTTCGAAGACCTTAATTCCCTCGGTCACCATGACTTGTTTACGATATTTAATTATTATTCCAAACATTATTTGCTGGCACTTTTTTAAGTAATGTTACTTTATATACCAACCACTCTGCTTATTCTTTTGGGGAATAATAAGCGTAATTCTATGTATATATGATTATTCAGATGGTGAGAAGTTTGATTATGTCTTGGTGGAAACTGGCACTTCCGTGTCTATGAGGCTCGCCCGCGCCTGCAATCATGTGGCTATCTTCTACAGACAGCTGCATTTTAATAGCATTTACGTCATAGCGTGTATCCTGCATCCTTTTTCTGTCATTTGTCAAGCACCCCTACTATCAGATTTGAAAAACTTATATCTACTTGAGTAGATTTAAAGAATCTTTGTATTTAAGAGTTTGGGTAATGTAATTATATGACATAAATAATAAAAAAATGTTAGTCAACTAGCCTATTCTACATCACTAGTCATACGAAACAGCGAATGAGTTTATTGCTGTCCATTGAATATAGTTCTGGTATCCGTGCTGGTACTGAGAATTTACAGACAAGATCACAATGTCACTAAAAGAGACTTCAGAAAACAGTTGTAGATATAAAACTTGGTATGAGGGAAGGAAGTAGCCAAAAATTATTTTATTGAGGTATTCATTATATTATGAAAACATCCAAGGAAACAAATCTTGCAATGTAATTGTACTTTTCTAACCAGAGGTGGCGTCAATCCTCTAATGCCTCTCTTTGCTTTACCATATAAGTTTTGGTAAGCAGAATAAGTACTTCAAAACCTGCAGTAGTATAAATAAAGTAAATCCAAGTAAATAGTATAGTCAGTAACGTAAGTCGATACATACGAGGGAGATTTAGATTGTCTTTATCTTTCAAATTTGAAACAAATGTTAGTATTTTAAACAGTTATAAATGGCGTAGTGGTTACCTAAACCGTTACACCATCCGTTGCGTTAGTTCCATCGCCACAGCCTCTATTTCGAGTCCTGTGGATATGATCCCCACACAGG
Organism: Catocala nupta; assembly: GCA_963675205.1. Taxonomy (NCBI): domain Eukaryota; kingdom Metazoa; phylum Arthropoda; class Insecta; order Lepidoptera; family Erebidae; genus Catocala; species Catocala nupta. The sequence goes on from OY776082.1 coordinate 25,635,641, forward strand.
ACAAAAATTTGGGTGATCTATAAATAGCAGTTTAGTGTCTGAGTATTATTGTGGAAACTGCAATTCAGAAAAAAAAAGAGCAAGTGTTGTCTTTTAAAAAATATCTGTTTTATCTATTTATGTGCCCCAGTATGATGCAAAAATCACTGAGTAGGTTAATGTTATTAAAACAGTTTAATAGGCTAGATTTCAACTTAAATACTAAGCCAAATTTCATCTAAGCATTTGCAGCTCTCTTAACATTATCACGACAACTCGCAAGAATCTAAGTTAAAATGTCTCGTTATAGCCCGATTCTAAAATTCCACTACAGCTTACAAAATAATGAACTACAGAGCCAATAACAAATATTTGTTTGTTGGCCAAAAGTTTGGTGATTCCCATTTAATGCGCTATATCTTTGATTTATCTGACACAACAAATATGAAATATAAGAAATAAATATCTGATTTCTGCCAAACGATATGGGAATTGAAACCGCGTTATTTTTCGGAAAAGGCATGTTGATATTTATTATTAGTTTGGTAAAGAGTTGAACGTTTCCGGTAAAGTTCATTGTTTATTTGTGTTTGTTATTTGCGCCAACAATCTTTGTTTGTATTGAAAAATAAGTTAAATATGAGAAAAATATGGCTCCATGTTTTAAACATACGTTTGATTCATAGTCACGATGGATATCAAAAGTTGTAATGATTTGCATAACTTTATGTGACTGCTGAGCATGAGGTCTCGGGTTTGATTTCCTCGTTAGGTAAAGTATTTTTCTTATAAGAAATTCTTATTAGCTAAACAGAGTCATGAATAGTGGATGATAAACGGCAATAGTCTAGCCCTTATTACGTAGGTCAAATAATACGCATAAAATGTTGGTATAATACACTTCACACTATTCCTTAGTTGATATATCTATAGATATATTAATACGTGAAGCAAAAACTTTGTACACCTTTTTACGAAAATTGCACGGACAGAGGAGTATGAGATTTGGCACAGTTAAAGTTTATATGAAGAAGGAGGAGCGAATCCTAATATTTTTATAAAATATGTACTATAAATACTTTAAATTAATAAAAAAACACTACACGCACACAACCATGCATTTGATACACGCAGTCGAATCGCGTTCGTAGTAATTCGGCTTTGTTCGTCTGACGTCGTACAATTCTTTGTAACTATGTTTACCTATACCTTATTTATATGTAATAAAGAAAAAGAAAACAAAGTAGCAAGCTTAGGAATATCGTCAATGAGAAAGTTTAGTAAATAAATAAAATTTGTTTGAAAAAGAGGTAATTTAACCTGTATAGCCTTGGCGAAATCTAAACGAAATGTGATTATTAGGGTAAAGTTATAGACGATAAAACCTTAATAACGCTCAAACTTAAAATTTAAATCAATTATGGTCGAATTTGGACCACTAGGCGACCGCTAGTAGTAATAAATCTACGTAGTATATGCGACTCCTGTATATGAGGTCCGTGGTTCTAATCACTGATCGGGCCATCAAAAATTTACTGAGTTTTTCTAATAGCTAAGAGTAAGTAAGAGTTAGGAAGTTGGCGATGTTGCATTCTCCCGTACCTCAGAATGCACGTAAATCCGTTGGTCCTGCATCTGATCTCTCTCCACTCGTGTTAAATTGCCGTCTCACCGATTTATGAGAATACATGTGAAGGGATAGAGAGTGTACTTGTGTTTACGCACACACCTGTGTACTATAATATCTCCTGCACAGATGGGTAGTCTCCATCAAGGCCGCCGTGAGCGGAATTCGGTCTGGGGGACATTACTTTTACTATAGAATGTTTATGAAACGTTTTCTTTCTTTCAAACATACTTCTTCAACATCCTTCCACGCTATACAAAAAAGCAGTGAAAATATACACACATCTTAAACATACGATGTGACTTTAATATTCAATGTAAAACAGGTTGACAGGGAGTTATAAACGACCGCAATATAACCCAATACACAAAGGAATATCAGCCGCGATATGCTGCGTGAAACATTTCTTGATATCCGTGTTATGGGAACAACGAATAGGGGAATAGACAACCCGGTATGATGGCATAAACTTGATCTGAATCAGTTTGAGTACAAGTAGTCTAGCAGTCTACGCGTGAACATGGCCACATGGCTGCTGAAAAGCAATCAAAACGTTGGAGAACGTGTAAAATTTAAATTTAATGAAAATAGTTTGATAATTTAAGTAGCTTAAATAGAGGTAAACAGTAATTACAGTGTTCAACAATAGTAGTTCTTAAATTTCAAAAATATTATGTAGTTAAAGTATTTTAAAGTTTTCGCCATGAAAATTTGCATACATACATTTGTACAGGAAACAAAATAAGGTTCCTTTTATAAAAAAAGGACTTCCCGAGGGAAATAAATTTATTGGCAAAATCTACATTAACGCCAGCGAATCCGCAGGCTAATTCTAGTAATATTATAAATTGTGAGTGTGATTTGTTTGTTTGTTACGCTTTTATGCCTTGCCTACTTGACCGATCATCTTGAAATGACGTATACAGGTTGTTAGGGATACAGAAAAAGATACCATTCATATAGAAAAAAGTACTGTTCTCGAACCAAAGCTTGTATAACATAAAATAGGAATTAACGCGATCATGCTGGTATGGTATTTACATACCTTTTAGCTGCCTACTCCTTGGCAATATATATATATATATAAATAAAACATGGATGTAGAGATATTTTTGTAAAACGAATTGGGAACGACAAATAGTTTAAATCTGAAACAAAGGTTAATTTTCATAATATTGTCTTCTGTTTACGCGAATGTTATTCATTGAAATTAAACTACTATATACGGACGTTTCGGTTGCTTTTCAGCAGCCATGGTCACGGTCTCCCCGTGACCATCGTCGGGGAAAGTGTAAACCTAAAATAAATAGATTTAATAGTTTAAATAATTTTATTAGCTTATAAATTAGTAAAATACAATCAATAGTAGTAGTAGAGTAATATTTTCAAAATTTTGAAATACAGTGATAAATAAACAATGCGATGAAATCCGTATATAGTAGTTTAATTTCAAAGGTTAATTTTTTTAAATTTATTTATTCTTTCTTTCCCCTTCTGTGGTTTGGAAACCATCTCATAGGAATTATGCATTTCTTTAGAATATACACCTATCTCACTCTCCAGCTCATAAACAACCAGTTTGCAAACAGTAAAACCAGTCTCCCACAGTTCCTGCGTAAAATAGTAAGATATAATTAATAAACTAACGTATTTATAATATTAGTAAGGATTTTGTATTTAGTCGCGGTGATGAAAGGACTCCAATATTGACTAAATTACTCCTTAAAGATGTAAATCTCGAAGGATTTAAGCCAAAGTACAATTAAGGGTATTTAAAGCCGCTCAAGTTAATTAAAATGGAGAAATCCTTTACCTTTTAGTTCATTGAGCTTGCTTTAATGTTTTCAGAGTTAATTACGACTCAATACAGCACAGCTGGGTGTTTACATTTTTATAACAAAACAAAATATTTAAATCTTTTTTGCAAAGAGATCCGCTCCCAGCAGGTGGATAGTTTAAATGCAGGCCTGATATTATTATATTATATTATAACTACGCAGACCAGTTTGACAGCAAGATCGATCACAATATAAACAAATATCATACAATATATACCTCTTGCATGTAACAGCCTCTTGAACAATGGAGTTTCTGTGTTACCAACACAAAGATCAAACATATTACCTGTCTGTTAACAGCGCGTTATCGTCTATTCCCGGTTGTTAAGAAGCGTGACAATCCTGCTCATCACAGGTAGGTTAGTGTAACCGACTGCCACGCCTGAGGTCGCGGGTTCGATTACTGCACAAGTCAAACATTTGTGTGCATGAACATGGATGTTTGTCTTGGTCTGGGTGTTTCTATGTATAATATGTATGTATTTACAAAAAAAAGTATATGTATGTTTATCCATTGTCTAGTACCCATAGTACAAGCTCTGCTTAGTTTGGGCTAGATGGTGTTGTGTGTATGTGATAGAATATTATTATTACTGAAGCACCGAGCTTATTTTCGTAGGGCTAAGCTCATCTCAAGCACTGCCAGTGCTACTGCTGCATGAGTAGATTCATGTCGATTCTTTAACACAAAATTATTCAGCTGCGATTTTGTTGTATGTGGTGGTATGTGGTTATAACCCCAACCGAAGTGTTTCAATTTGATTGGATTATCAGTATTACTGTTTAAACATTGTAAATATCACTAAACGAACAAACATTAAGTGAACAGACTTATTTCGAACAGAAAAAGTTCCGCCGGGCCTGTGTCGTTCAAATGTCAGATGAATACACGTAAACGTAATACTCGTAATATTGTCTTCTAATTACGCTAATGTTATTCATTGAAATTAAATTACTATATTCGGATTTTATCGCGTTGTTTATTAATCACTGTATTACATAATTTTGAAGGATATTGAAATCAAAAAACATCCCAATTTCAATAAAGAAGATGGTTGGAATGTACCACCAGGTACATTCCAACCATCTTCTTTATTGAAATTGGAAGGATTGGAGCTTGGGATCCAGTACTTCAAATAGTTAAACCCAAGATTTCTTTCTTTTCTTTTTTCTTTCAAGAAGAAACAAACCACAGCTAGACTTCATGATACTTTGAGCTCATTCTGCGTAAATAGAAACACCAATGACTAAATTATGTTCGGGTACTTTGAAATAACTACACTGGAACATTGAGACAACTACCATCTTAGTCTCCCCGTGACCATGGCTGCTGAAAAGCAACCGAAACGTCGGGGAAAGTGTAAACCTAAATATAAATAGATTAAATAGTTTAAATAATTTTATTAGCTTATAAATTAGTGAAATTCAATAGTAGTAGTAGTGTAATAGTTTCAAAATTATGTATTACAGTGATTAATAAACAACGTGATAAAATCCGTATATAGTAGTTTAATTTCAATACACGTAAACGATCAGTAAATCAAACGAAGCCTTTTACTGTGTCCGTAACTATGTCGACTCTTTATCAACTGTTTAATCTTTTCATGGAACCTTAATTCTTTCATTTCTTAGTAATATGAAATGTTTTGACTAGTACTTCAGAAAGATACTACTGTGATGTTCGCCCCCCCCCCCCTGCCCCGCCCCTCTTTTTTAGTACCTAAAACCCGTCCGGCCTGCACGTAATCTCTCACCGGTCAAGACAGATTGCGGTCTCAATGGACTACGATAGTGAGAGATGCAGTGCATTTGGGTTTGCGCCTAGGCTTGTATCCTATAATATCTCGTGCTTCAATGACTAGTGTTACTGTAACTGCAATTGAATACAGAAAGTACAAGATAGATTTCTCTTAATTTATTGTTTTTAAACGACTCATATCGATCTTGCTTTGTTTTAAACTCTAGACACCCCACGGCAAGTGTATAATGACACTACTTGTATGCGTATTGCGCCGAGCGAATATTTTTCAGTAAGAAGTAAATATAGCTGGGAGACATTTTTCTTTGTTTGCTCTTGTCGCTTCGACAAACTAGTAAAAGTGAAAAGAGAGTTGTTGCAGCTAGATAAGGCTATTACAGACAATTACGTATGTAGTTAAACATCAACTAAATTAGAAAAGTATTTTATGAATGAAAAATGTCCAGTTTAACTGTCACTGCTGTAAAATATTAGAAATTACTGATATTTTGTAATATACAGCAATTTAAGTAGTCGCCTCGCCGCTGCCCTTTAACCATTTATTATCGGTTCGAACCCCGACCGGGAAGAATTGTGTGATCCTAAAATAGTTCTTCTGAGTCTGAGTGTTTTTAGTGCTTGTTATTTGAATGTTTGTAAAGTCTCCCGCCGAAATAATTGCAAGAGTGGTAGTTGATTACTAACAGGGATCGAATTATGGCAATAACTCTATCATACGCCACCGTTATACATAATGTGTTGGACATATTATGTGCAAAGCCTTTTTAACTGAATAAAGCACATGTAGATATAAATAATGTGAAGTAAATGAGTAATGAGATCCCAGCTGATACATGATTAATTAAAACCGGTCCCGTACGATCGTAGAGGTTGCCGGAAATTAAAGGAAATGGATTAAGGTCGATTCAAGACCTCATGCAGATAGCCAACTAAAGTACCAATAAAATAAATAAAACATAGATGGTGCAGAGCTTTAAGTAGTAACTACCAATACACAGAATGTTAAGGATTGTTTTTAAAAAGACAACTCTCGCACTTGATATAGATAGATATAGACACAAAGAACATCCAGACTCGGCACAACCATTTGTGGATCACACAAAGTTTTGTCCCGTTTTGGCAGTGGCGAGGTAACCACTTACACCACTACGCCATCCGAACAGTCAACTACCAATACACAGAATGTTCTGGATTCCTTTTCCGTACGAAAGTAAAATATACAGCGTGTAACAGAAAGGTTTGGTCATATTTAAGTATTACATAAATAAATCCGTAAACATTATTTTCACTAAGATATAGCAGTTTCTTTTTATCGACTTATCAGTATTAGCACATTCTAGTTGATACTTAAACAATACTAACAGCTGACTCAGTGACCTCGGGGAACCGAGGCGCTTAATAGTGATGTAATGATTGTTTCGATGTTTAAATAATAAATGTTTAAAATTGACATAAAATCCTATCTTAACTAATATTATAAATGCAATTGGAGTTTATTTATTCGTTAAGCTTGCACGCCTTAATTACTCGACAGATCATCATGAATTTCGCATAAACGTTGTCAGAGGAACAGAAAAGGACATAAGGTACCTTTCATCCATAAAAAAGCACAGTTACTAACTTTTTTTTTACATCCCGGTAATACCGACTAAACCTACCACGGTGCTTCTCGACATAACCGCATTCGGCGAGGCTGCGCGAATCACTTTCACATGCATTCGTGACAAAACTTTTTCTAAAATACCCAAGATCGAAGCATGATCATCAAAATCAGTAATCAGACGTGTTGGCACTACGGTTACTGATTTAATCTTTTCTTTTTATTTTCACGTGGTTGATGCTTTGACGTATACATCCTCGAACTTAACATACATTTACACGAGCAAAGCTGCGGGCAATATCTAGTTTCAAATAATTTGTTTTGATCCGGTGATAAAGCACATGGGTCATTTTTCAGATATACCGAGTGTCCCAGAAGATGTGAATCAAATTGTAACGGAAGATTCCTTAAGTAAGGACCTTTCAAATGCTTTAAATAAAAAAAATATGTTGTGTTGTTGGTCAAACGTACAAGGTTATCTTTCGTGCAAAAAATACACCAAAATAATGACGCGATTTCAAAATTAGGACAGTTTAAAAAAACGTTTGTGGTTTGACGAATCAATCCTTAACAAATAATAATAGTGAAAATGAAATGAAAATTAGCCATAAACGAAGCATTTGTAGTAAAAAATCTGAAAAATGTCGTACTTTATTAAAAACTTTGTTTTTTTAATTTTAACAATAGGATAAATTTTTATTTATTTTTTATTTAGCACACTTGATAGGTCCTTACCTAAGGAATCTCCCGTTACAATTTGATTCACATCTTCTGGGACACCCTGTATACACGGTGAGTACAGTCCACAATAAATAAAGTAACGCTCGGAAATATTTGGTGGAGGTCCAAAATTGCCAGTGTTATCCAATTAGGGAGATCATTTGTTTCGTTTTAATGTTTGTAAAGCCCCAAATACAGAGATTATTTTTGGTGTAGGAGTTGTCTATTGTTAGTAATTTATAGACATAACGAAATTAACGAATAATTGTTCTTCTGTAAAGTTATTATGTATACCAAAAAATTATATAATTATATAACTTGTAATGTTGTAACTGTATATGTTGTGTTGTCTAATATTATATTAGGTCTTTAACTATGAAATTGGTGTTTACATCCTACATCTAATTTCGTGGTTCCTATACATAGTGCAATAGTGATGTTAAAAATTCATTATTTCGAAAATAGATAATATATATGGTTAATAACACAGTATTATTAATGATAAATATCAATAACTTTTATACAAGTTGTACTTATAATTATATCGCTTAGTGGCAGCTCATATTTGTTGTTCCAATTTGCCATGATTTTATGATAATTGTAATTAAATATATTATATAAATCGAACAATAGCGACCTAAATACATGAAAAAGAGTACGAATCGGCTATTTAAAAAATATTGACGTCTTTCCCATTAATTTTTTCAAAGCGGCAATTTCATATATATTATTAAGAATGTGTACAAATCGCGAAAGTCTAAAACGTTTAGCTTGTTATATTTTAGGCCTTCATAAATAATTCTAACAATTTCTATTGGGAACAGATTATTAGAATGTGAATCATTCCTGTATCTTGTGTGACTTTAAAAACATTCAAGCAATAGACAAAAATAATACCCGGCCTCGAAATATTAATTTGTGGATCACGCAAAATTTTGTCCCGTCTGGAAATCGAACCTAAAACACTAACACTAATGGCAATGCAAACACTACCCCATCTGTGCAGTCAATCTGCTCAAGAATATTGATTAACACACCAACACAGAGTTCAATTAGTTTTAAGACCTTTCAATAGTAAGCCATCAATACCTTTTAAGACCCACAAACAAAATTCTTCTACAAACAGCTGATATTTATCAAAAGAAATGAAGCATTTCTCTTACCGCATCTTCACAGCACCGCGAGGATTATTATCTCTATAGAGTGGCTCTTAATATTTTCCTTTGAAAACACTTAAAAAGGACCACTTTTATACATAAATTTGTTTTAACGCTTATATTTATTTATATACGACGCGCATTGACGACAACTTTTCGAATTGAAACGAGAGCAAGTTTAGTATCATCGCTTTTATAAAGAGCTATTGTGGTCTTAATGGGGTTTGGTGTTAATCTTTAAAGAGACAATATGTGACCTCTAATCATGACTTAAAATTTAGGCTGAGACCTTGGAAAGACGGCTTCGTTATTATGGGCAAGACATAGTTGCTTATGTTCTATTAGAAAGGATTTAGAAGCTTCGCTTGTCAAATTTGCGTTATGTATAAAAAATACCTTATTATTTGTATTAGGACTACCTAGCTCATTGAGTTAGTGGTGTAACCGTTAATGACATTTTTGATTGTGTGTCACGGGTTCGGTTTTTGGATTTAGTAAGATTTTATGTTTAAATGACAGTATTCTCAGTAGCCAATGTCAGTTTGTAAGTTCTACACTATCAAACTGAGATTACAGTTGTCACCAGGCGACTGTACTAGATAGAAGGCAATATCATTTTCACACAAGCAATCTTCTACTTCTACTTTAGTACTAAACAGTTACCTTATCTAGAAAGAATACCACACTATACATGATTTTGAAAATGTATTCCTTGCTTTAGGGGTTCTGTACCGCGGTGGACTTTACAAAATTCAGAACAATCATTTGTGGATCACACAAATGATCGTCCAGTACACACTGGACTGGAGATTCGAAACGACAACACACGCAGCGGCAGCAGCTAGGCGACCGCTTGGCCGCAATGAATATCACTTTATTTTATTATGTATGTACATGTACGTTTATCCTCCCTTAACATAGTCATTTTCTCATAAATCTTTTGAACACAACACACCCAGCTGAATAAAATATATGTTCACCTCAAACGATTACAAAAAGCCACCCACAAACAGGATCTCATCCCTATTGATCTAAAACATGTTCTGTTAAAAAGCTCTGCCAATAACACTCTCAATCTCTGTTATCTTGCCCTCCCAAATCAAATAAATGCTGTGAAAAGCTCTGTCTTGTGGAAAAGAATAAATTACTACAGTTTTAGTGAACTGTATAATAAATAAGTTGTTTTTCTTCAGCATGGATTCGGTATTATTACATAATATGTTATAAGTATTTGCTGATCGCATAGTTTTATCACTATACTGTATAAGTGGCAAAGCATCGCGTTAGATGCAAAGCACAGAGGAACGATTTTTAGAGTTCACAAGATCAAGCCGCGGTGCTTCGAGTAATATTTTATTCTTTTTCACTTCTTGTGGACAATACATTACTAGAGCTTTAATGAACTGTATAATGAATATGATATTTTCCTTTAATATGGATGTTGTTTAAATTAGCAACCTTGTTGAGTCCACGTCATATGGTTGCGCCAGACTGTGTTTCAATTCGCGGAGCAACGTATTTTTACGTATTTAGTCAGACCATTTTTATTAACAGCACGACGTTTGGACATGTGTTCGGTAGAAGGTAAAAGGCTCGCAGAATTTGGATGTAGTACTCGCGTGCCTGGGATATAGGGATGAGATTATGTCTGTGTATAAGTCAAAGACAAAGTCAAACATCATTTATACGTATAGGTCACAAAGTAACACTTATGAAAATCAAAGTGGTTAGTAAGTTAACTAAGGGTAACCCACTACCCATAGCGACTTTGGCCACGAGTGCCCATATTTAAAACCATATATAAATGATGGTATGCAATGTCATTAAATGATTAATTGGAGTTATTGAGATAAAATATATTTTATTTTTACCGATGACGAGATATTTATTTAAATGTTTTTCACACACACACTCGTCACATATCATCATAACCCATTATCATACACAATTAAAATATTGTCTGAAAACTGAGCATTACCAAGCTTGTTTGCAAATAAAATAACAAAATCACAACGAAAGAAATAAAATAACGCAAACCGAGTAAGCAGGAGAGAGAAGAGGTGGCCGATTTGTGTTATGAGTTTACGACGGTTGGTTTCGGTGTTGCAAGTCAAAAACAAAAGATCACAGATCAATATCTAATCGATATTATTATTTTGCTTATTACTGGCATAATAACATAAAATAATATATTTGCTTTATTATTTGTGGATTATTAACGTATGTATAATAATACAACTATGCTATTTCTTTATCACTTCTAATATTTTTATTCAATAATATTAGAGACTCTTTTTTACGTTGAAATTATAACGTGGCAACACTGGTGATTATAACAAGACTTATTTCTGTTACGATACTTTTTTATTATATAGATTTTGCTATCTTCTTATGGTAAATGAATAGTACGAAAAATTATTAGAAATTATAATATATTTTTTTATCATACGTGTAATCTTGGACGACTAAAAATTACACGTTAGCCAAAAATTGGCGTTCCTCTTTACTGGATTTACATTCATGTTAGTTGTTACGTTCAGTCAAAACGTTGAGCCTATGAGAAGATATCTGCAAGAAACTCATACCCATCTTTGTAAATCGCCATCAAATTATAATTTCAGTATTTTACAAATCATTGTTGTACCAGGTTTTGCAGTCATTATGACATATATTAATATCGTCCAGACTGAATTTTGGCCACGGCGGCGTCTTAACAGAGATTGGCCAACTACGCAGGAGATATTATAGTGCACAAGAGTGTGCACAAACACAAGTGCACTCTCTGTTCCCTAACTATCATGATCCATTGGGACGGTAACCGACACGACCGGAGAGAAATCAGGCGCAGCTTTACGTGCTTTCCGAGACATGGGGGAGTCTTACATCGCCAACTTCCTAACTCTGGGCTGCTATTGAGACTTCTTAACTGAAAAACCCAATAACTTTTTGCTAGCCCGACTCGGGATTCGAACCCGAGACCTCATGCACAGCAGTCGCATTCACTACCACTGCACCACGGAGGCAGTAACAGTAACATATACTATTGTCCATATAAAATTATATGTAATATACCTACAGTTATGTCGATATTGACTGCCTTGGCAAATTACTCTACTAAACTCAATGTGATTTCGTGTAACCCTTACTTGTATTCTTTGCTTTGCCTAACTAGGATCCAGATAATCGTATGTTTATATGAAAATACTTCATGTTATAATAATTACTATAAAGCGGCGGTGGCTTAATTAATTAAGCATTGGATTTGCGATTGAAAGGTTGCGGGTTTTAATCGCACCCGTTGCACTAATGACGTAAACCCACTCCTAATACAAGCATACTACCTTAGCTGGAGGGTTTAACGTTCTCGTTAATGGTAAATTGTAACAAATTGCTGGTAATTATTGAAAATAGAAATAATAAACTTTTTATACAACTGCCTCGATGGCACAGTGGTAGAGAAAGCGATTGTTATGCATTAGGACTTCAATCCGATTCCCGGGTGAGGTAAAGCGTGATTTTCAAGACAAGAAATACCCAATAGCAACACGGAGTCTGGTTCAAGAAATACAATATATAGCAACGCCAAGACTGGAACTGTGACTGGTAGACGGCAATTGTAGGCTCGTCTTGAAAGAGACGAGACAATAATTGACGTCTACCGTCTACCTGTGCCTATAGTTTCACATTTCGATATTTAGGTCCGACGTGACTTATCACGTGGGACCTAACTGGATGTGACGCTAAAGATGAATTAAAATAATTCGAATTCTAATCACTCCGCGAACAGGACGAAGAGGCGAGGTGATCACTTAAGCCATTGCTCTGCCTAGCAATTAATGATAAATGTATGAACAATTTTAGGATACACATGGCAAGACTGCTCAAGCCACATGTCTACAAAAACTGTAATAATTACTGTTTACATCTTAAAATAATCATTAAACTAAAATTATATATATATGTACTAGTTCAAAACTACAAACGAAGGCATTTTTTAAATAAAAGGGGTCGACTTTTGTAGCTGTTTAAACCCAAAACTAATGGTCTAATTTTTTTTCTGTCGGTTTGTTTATTCCGGTATCACCTAAAAGTCACTTTTCACGGTTTATTAACCTGTTATTGACCTTAAAATCTAAGTTTGACTTCATATAATTCTGATTTACGGTGCTTACTAAGATCCACATAAAATTCTTCATGGCGAAGCCAGATTTCACGCGACCCAAGTCGTTCACAAGCACCAGCTTTTAAATAAAACGTGAAATACCAATATTAAACCTACAAAGATTGTTTACATCAGACAAGAATTATCTTAACGCAATAAAAAGCTTTGTAAACATTGTAATATTAAATATTTTCGCTGAATATGCCGAGGTGGGAACGAATAATTTACTTTGGTAGACGTGAAACGAGCCAGCTCAATGAATGACGATGTAAGATGGACTTACGGTCTTTTTACGCAGAGATTTATTCGTCTTAATGTCACACTCACTGCTCAAAAGAAAAACGCAAAGGATATGGAACAAAAGAGAGCTAAATATAGAATGTTTTGAGTAATATATTTTGCAAAGAAACAGGTGAAACAAATATAATTATTCATTTGGCTGTATCTGCGATTTCTTGCGTATGTATATCATTTACGTTTTCATAACGCGCTTTCAAATTTATATAGCTTTATTTTTTCTTTGTTAACCATGATTGTCGGTTCTTCTTTTATACATGTTTATATCTACAACGGTTGACTCAATTTGAATGTGGGTTTTAAGTAATGTAATGAGAATTGGGCTAACATTAATAATTGATTTAATAAAATAATGATATTGAAAATATGTTATTTTAATTTACTCTCGAGTAAAATCGTTTTACTATTAATATTAAATTATAATACATTGCTTTAATTTTTTGAAGTTTACTATATATATATATATGTATTTTTTTTTTTTTTTTTTTTTTTTTTTTTTTTTTTTTTTTACGTGGGGGAATGCAATGGCGCATATCCCTCCGCGGGGGCGGGCGGAGGGATTATGTCGGACTCGCCGGGGTAAAATAAAGATGTTAAAAAAAAGATAATGTACCTCCCGGAATACCGACTAAACCTACCACGGTGTTCCTCGACACAACCACTACCGACGGGGCCGCGCGAATCGCTTTCGCATGCGGTCGCGACCCCGCCGAGGTTACGGCCCGCCGTATGAAACGGCAGGCCACTACACGAAAGACCTACCCAAAATAGGCACTACTTCAAATAAAACCCTACTGTCTCCCCCCTAGAGGGAAGACGGACTCGACACAGAGGCGCGCGTGGGAACACGCACGCCGCCTCTCGGACCTGGTGCTGAACGGATGGCGGGCAGGCCCACAAAGCCCGCCACCCCCAGGTCAAACCTCAGGGTGGCTGGAGGTCATCTCGCGCCCTCCGGCGCCCGGCTCTGCGGTTGGGGAGAGGGTTTAAACGCTCCCTTTCCCGCTCCGCCGCCTCCTTGATGGAAATCACTTCCTCGCAAAAGGAGGCGACGGCGTTCCACGACCTCTCACTCCGGACCATAGACTGAACTACGGCCGGGAGCGAGAGGGCAACCGATCCGACTGCCGCGATCAAATCACGACGCTGCGATGCCCAGGCGGGGCAAACCGCCAAAGTGTGCAGCGCCGTGTCCTCAATAACGTCGCGGCAGTCGCCGCAGTGGTGACAACCGGGCGTCTCTTGCCGGCGTATACGACACAGGAACCGGCCAAAACATCCATGGCCAGTCAGAACCTGTGTCAGCCGGAAGGTGAGGGCGCCATGCCGCCTCTCCAGCCACTCCTCAAACACGGGACTTACCGCCACGAAAGTTTACTATATTAACTTAACCCCCTTTTAATTAATAATATAGAAATACATGTGGCAGAGAATAGGTTAAATTTACTTTGTTTTATTTAAAATAGTAGTACTAAAATTAATCTTTCCGTCGCGGGAGACTTTATAAACATTAAAATAACGAAGTAGAAGAACTTCAACATTCAGCTCATTCGTTCTAGAACAGTCAATTAACGGCAAACTACGTACGGAATAAACAATTTATTGTTTCGCGTGAGGATCGAATTCACAACATTCATCGTAGCGGCAACCAATATTATCACCACTACCTCTTTCGTGCAGTCAAGCCGTTACGATCTAGATATTGCTCCATTTCACGTCACTTAAAAACTACAGATCTGTTACTTAGCTTAATAGAGGGCACCTAAACATTTAGCAGTGCCCACATAGGTACACATCGAGTTCACGTGTGACAATAGCTCATTAACGTGACAAATGAAATGCTCGCACAAAACCGAAGGGCTAAGTACTTAAGCACTAGTACCTCCTGGTTATGGCAGTAATTATCAACCTACCAACATTCCACACACCTGCTGTATGTTATCCATTGCTGTTTTAACACCAAATGTTCGGTACGGAGTTAGTAGTAAGCGAGTAGTGGATTGCGAAAATTATTATTGTTCGCAATTTATACTTCGGATTTGTTTAGGTAAAGACCAGGTTAATTGAGATGGTTTTAAGACCGTGTGCTTTGCAGGCTTAACACAGTTTATGGAAAATACAACGCGCCAAAGAACGAAATACCTACATATATGTAGATTATGGAAGTTTAATTTACCTAAATTAGATAGTTCTAAATATACTTTGGGTAATGTACATACTCAGTCAGCAATAACATAATGGCAGACCGTTTAAGCGCCATGCAGAGGTATCGAGTTTGATCCCAACGCATGCACCTCCGAAATTTCGTAGTTATGTGCCTATTAAATAGTTAATTACCGCTTGCTTTCACGATAACGGAAAACTTCCTGAGGGAAAGTGACTGTCTAAGAGTTCTCCATAATGTTCTCAAAGATATGTGAAGCCTTCCAACCCACACCGAGCCAGCATGGTAGACTATAAACTAACCCTTCTCACAGCGAGAAGAGACTCTTGCCCAGGAATGGTACTGTATATACACAGTCTCACGTCTATATAGGCGCGGGACTGTGTACTGTGACTGTCTACAGCATCGGTGTATCTCAGAAGAGGTAGGCGTGTATAGTGTCCTCATTTCACGAGGTATGGTTTAAAGTATTGCAGTTTTATCGAGCACAGTTCCAGACTCCTGTTGCTATTAAGAATAACTTGACAGAAAACCCCCAATAACACATGGCCCGACCCAAGAATCGATCGAGCACAGCAATTGCAAAAACCTAATAAAACTGCGCCCGAAGATTTAACTCGAGACACCTGCGTACTACTTGCATACACTGCCGCTGCGCTACATCAATTCTTGATAAGCAATGTAGGTTAAGTACACCTTTGCTGATGCCATCGAGAATATACATGCATTAGGATGTGAGATAATCCTTTGTAGGGACTTACGTATATATCATACTATTCTATAAATTATATTTCATAAATTAGAAAAATGTTAAATAAGTACCTAGATCTATATTTCAATAAGCAGATTGTTCGATTGTTATGTATTTTAATTAAATTATTATGAATTATGCTAAACGATGTATTTACAATAAAATTTAATTATTCTATAATATTATGTTATTAAAAATAATATAATTCTTGACATATCAATATATTAATTATATTATTTAAAGTTGTAAATGCATGACATTATTATATCGTATTATTCTGTTTAGACTTATGCCTTATTGTAATCAGACACAATTGTATATATTGTTATTGAATAAATAAATAAATAAATATATACCTATTGTATGTTTATAGACGAGGTATGCCCAACATCAAAAACGCTTCATCTACAAAGAAAATATGTTCTAATACGGCACAACATCACGCTATGTAGAAGCTGTGTGTAGATGTAAGGGGCATAGAAATTATATGTATGCTGTGTGTCATAGAATTTTGTGTTAAAGTATAAAATAAAATAAAATAAAAATAAAAAAGTCTTTATTTTCCTTCACAGCAGGCATCTTAAAAACTAGATAGATCTATGACAAGATGGTTACTTATTATGCAATTTGTGAAGGACTGGTGCTAGAAATAGATATATAATATCTGTGCTACTGGTCACCAGGCCCATCAAGTTGCAGGTTGCGTGCGTGTCACATTTTAAGTGCTTAGTTTTTTCTTTATTGTCATTAGTTAGATGCTATATGTGTTATAATACTTATATTTAAATTTCTAGGTTTAAAATTAACAAATATTATGTTTTTACTATAAAGTGGAGAGCAATTTATTTATGTGTGTGTGTGTCCATGAGCGTGTGTGTGTGTAAGTGTGTAGGTGTGAGTGCATATGAGTGATGTGTAGTGTGATTAGTGGAAGATTCAAGGTGGAAGATTCAGGGTGGCTACCGGCAAATTGATTCTTGTTTGTTTATTTCAGGGGACGTAAGAGGTTTTCAGTTGTTTCATAATCTAGAGGGAGGAGGAATTTCAGAAGTGCTTTTTTGCAATTGTGGGAGTTTAGTGGGTAAATTTTTAATTTGTTATTTAATTTATTATAGAGGAATGGTCCTAGATAGGTCATGAAATGTTGTGAGAAGGCAGTATTGTGTCGTTGCTGTTTAGCAACATAACCCATTCTTCTCTTGTCCATAATGGTGTCTGTTGCAAACGGTGTTTGGGAGTGTTTAAGCAGGGTTGCTCTGAGGATGAAAGTTCTCCTAACACTTAGGACTTCCCATAGTTGGTACACTTTTAGAGTGGGGTGTCGATATGGCAGTTTCGCTGCCACTTTTAGAAGAGCTCTTTGTGCTCTCTCTGCAACGATCAGATGACTCTTGGCAGTACCTCCCCATACCACTATGCAGTATTCTATGATGGAGTGACATAGGGCAAGGTATATGGTCTTAATGGTTTTACGATCGGCAATATGTCTTAGCGATTTCATTAGGAAAATCAGTTTGCGTAGTC
Organism: Catocala nupta; assembly: GCA_963675205.1. Taxonomy (NCBI): domain Eukaryota; kingdom Metazoa; phylum Arthropoda; class Insecta; order Lepidoptera; family Erebidae; genus Catocala; species Catocala nupta. The sequence goes on from OY776082.1 coordinate 25,653,219, forward strand.
TTGTTGCCATGGTCTCAATGTGTAGTTTAAAAGTGAGTGTATTGTCTAAGATGACACCAAGATACTTTATCGTTTCAGCTCTTGTTAGAGCGGGACAGTGGCACATGTCAGTTGGTTGGTCGATGGTGCACGTATGGGCTGTGATTGAGTGCTCCTGTCCTGGCAGATAGGTGTTTTTTATACCAAAGGGAATATATTTAGTTTTTGCTTTTACATGCATTTTTTTAAGAACAGCTCCTACACTAGGAATAATTAATGCTTTGCGGGGGGA